>PVIY010003878.1:0-108323 GCA_004026745.1 Myrmecophaga tridactyla | reverse complement strand
GGAGACAGGTTGGATAAGGTAGGGGCTCAGCCCATCTGGCTGCTGGTACACATTGTTTGCTCTTGGGTAAGTCAACATCTCTAACTGTGCTCTAGCATTCACCCATAGACCCATCCATGCCCCACATCCAACACCCACCCATACACCCACCCACAGACCCATTCATGCCCCACACATCCATCTAACCACCTTCTCATCCAACACCCACCCATACAACCACCCACAGACCCATCCATCCACCCGCTGACACATCCACGCCCCACTCACCCATCGAGCCACCCATCCATCTACCCACCTCTTCATCCAACAACCATCCACCCATCCAACCACCACCCACAAACTATCCACCCACCCATCCTCCTACCCATCCATCTACTCACTTCCTCACCCAACAACCATCTACCCACCCATCCACCTACTGACCCATCCATGTCCCACTCACCCATCCATCCATCCACATACCTATCTATGCCTCACCCACCCACAGACTCATCCATCCACCCACTGAGCCATCCATGCCCCCCATCCATCCACCCATCAACCCATCCATCCATCCAGACACCCATCCATCTGCCCATCAACTTATCCATCCATCCACGCACTCATCTATGTCCCATCCACCCACTGACCCATCCTTCTGTCCACTGACCCAGCCATGCTCCATCCATCCATCCATCCATATATTCACTCATTCAACAAACACTTATTGAACCCTCATTATATTCCAGACCCTGTGCTGTGTGCTAGATCCTGTTCTAACTATTCCATGGGGGCAGCAGGCAAGAGAGGCACTGATAATAAATAAGCAAACAAATAACCGAATAAGATAATTCCAGATAGTAAAGAACATAAAATGGGTAAAGTGCGAGACAGTGGCTGGGAAGGGTGGCCAGAGAATGCCTCTCTGTAAAGAGGATGTTTCAGCAGAGTCCTGAATGATGAGAAAGTTGCAGCTCTTTGGAGATTTAGGGGAACAGTATTGCTGGCAGAGGGAACGTCAGGTACAAAGCATATGAGAAGGAAATGAGCTTTATGTGTTTGTCTACTGAATGTAAGGAAGGACGGGGCAGCTGGAGAACATGGGGAAAGGGGGGAGAGGGAAAGAGTCAGAGAGGTGGACAAGGACCAAATCCAGAGCACCGTTTAGATAGTGGAGGGTTTGGGAAGGAGTGGCCTGATGCAATCTGCATCTTGGATACAACCTAATGACTGTCTTATAGAGATGACTGGGACTTCCACATCTGTTAAAAAACAAAAACAAAAACGGGGTTGGAGGAGAGAGAGCAGTGACTAGTGACCTCTAAGCCCTCTCCAGTTCTGAAATCCTGTGGCTTCTTGCCCCCTGAAATAACACCAGGGATAACCTCTAACAATTGGGAGGGTGTTTTTATTGTTTACAAATCACATACATGGAAGGATTCTGTAATTCTCACAGCAGCTCTGCTCAAGGCATGCCCAAGGAAGCAGGTTCCTCCTGGCCTCTGCAGGGCAGGCTCAAGTAAAGCCTCCTAGGATCTGGAGCTCTAAAGAGCTTCTCTGCTTTGCCAGCAGGATGAAGTGAGAATGCCACTGCTGGTCTTCTACTAAATGTCTGATATTTGCCAGCCAGCTGGGCTCTCGTATCCTGTCTTCTGCATCGGCATCTCCATTTTCTTTTGGAGAACCTCCACCACCACTACCATTCTCGGTCTTTGTTGTTCTGATGGAACCAGTCCCACCCCCTACCCCCACCCCTTGGCTCCAGAGGAAGCCAATCCGACTTCCATGGTGATGGTTCACATTGGGCCCAACCCCCTAGTTTGTAACAATGACATCACTCCAGGGGCTGAGGTTCATGAGGGAGAAGCTTCCTTTCAGGTGGGGTGGATCACCTGGTAGGACGGGGGCCTGGATTGCCAATCTGTTGGCAAGAGCCTGCCTGGGAAGGGACCCACCACAAAGAAGGACTGACAAGGAGAGAAGGAGAGAAACTCATTCCTGTCTGCTGTCAACACGGCAGGAGCACCCAGATCCATCTATGCCTGAAGCCAAACCTCCCCATACCAGATTCACATCTACTCAGAACCTCAGAATGAGACTGTATTTGGAAATAGGGCTTTGCAGAGGTCATTAGTTAAATCAAGATGAGACCATACTGGATTAAGCTGGGCCCTAAATCCAATCAGTGGTGTCTTTACAAGAAGATTGTGTGAGGACAAACACACAGAGAGAAGGCCCTGTGATACCCAAGGCAGAGACTGAAGTGCTACAGCTGCCAGCCAAGGAACACCAAAGAATGCAAATATTTCAGTTTGCTAAAGCTGCAGGAATGCAACATACCAGAAATGGATTGACTTTTACAAGGGGGATTTGTATTATTAGCTAGGGTTCTTTGGAGAAACAGAATCAGCAGGAGATATCTGTAAATATAAAATTTATAAAAGTGTCTCAGGTAACTGTGGGGATGTTGAGTGCAAGGTCTGTAGGGCAGGCCGCAAGCAGGCAGCTCTGATAAAGGTCCTCAATGAACTCTCAGGAGAGGCTGACTAGCTGAAGCAGGAAGAGAGACTGTCTTTTCTGAATTCTCCTTAAAAGCCTTCCAGTAATTAGATTAGAATCATTGCAGAAGACCCTCCCCTTAGCTGATTGCAAATGCAATCAGCTGTGGATGCAGCCAACGTAATCATGATTTAAGTCCATAAAATGTCCTCATAGCAACAGACAGGCCACCATTTGCCTGACGAGACAACCAGGCACCACCACCTGGTAAAGTTGACACATGAACTTGACCATGTCAGGATTTATTAGGTTACAAATGTACAGTTCTAAGGTCATGAAAATATCCAAATTAAGGCACTCAGAGAAAGATATCTTGACTCTGAAGAAAGGCTGTTGGCTTCTGTGGTTCCTCTGTCACATGAGAAGGCACATGGCAACTTCAGCTGACCCTTTTCTCCAAAATGTCTCTGGGCTCCTGTGTGTCCTTGCTTGTTCCTCCTGGAGCATTTCTGTCTCTGGCTCTGAGCTCTCTGTGTCCTCTCATAAAGAACTTTAGTAAAGGGTTGAGACCCACCTTGAATTAGGTGGGTCACCAAGCAAAAGGACCCACCCACAGTGGGTCTGCACCCACAAGAATGGGTTAAAAGAACTCAAGCATCTCTGGGGTACATAACAGATTCAAACCAGCACAGCTGGCAAACTATCAAAAGCCAGAAGAGGCCAAGAAGGAGCCTCCCCTATAAATTTCAGAGAGCACACAGCTCTGCCAACACCTTAATTTCTGCCTTCTAGCTCCCAGACCCGTGAGAGGATGAATTTCTGTGGTTTAAAGCCACCCAGTTTGTAAAGCCTTGTTCCGCAGCCCTAGCAAAAGAACGGCTGCCCCCACCTAGGGCACTTTTCACTTATGAGCCCATGAATTCCCTCTTGTGTTTGAGCCAGTTCGAGGTGTTTCTGTCTCTTCCAACCAAATGGATCTCCACCAATAAACACTTGTGCTATCTTGATGGTTTATAAAATCACTCGAGAATTTGGGGCTTGGTTTGGCTCTTAGAGCTACTCTGGGAGTAGACGTGGAGATGTGGTTGTCCCATTTCACAGAGGAAGATGGCGAGGCTGCAAGACGGAGTGAGTTGCCAGAAGCCGGGCCGGGACTTGGACCCAAGCCATCAGTCATTCCCATCTGAGCAGATAGTGAGTGCAAGGAACATGGGGTCTCCTCCAGGAGCTACTTTTCCGTCATGAGCCAGACTCCTGCTGACCTTTCCTTTGTCCACCAAGACCCGGGAGTGGCCTGCCTGGATTCTCTTTCCTGGCTGCTGCCTTCCTTCATTCTGGGGTCCTTCAAGCCTGATGCCCATAGCATCTCTCTGTTGCCATTTCAAGCAGATAAAGCCCATACAGGTGTGTGACGTGAGTGACTCCAGGGTGACAGACATGGGCCCCAAGACCTTTCCCCAACTTCTCAGGAGGCCTCACGCCATAGAAGAGGACACGAGGGAGGAGTCACAGCTCTAAACTGTTTTGTAAACTCTGAGCCTCTACTGCCTCTGTTGTAAAATGGGGATAACACACAACATCTCTCCATTTTGTGAACATTCAATGACGTAAACCAAACATAGCTTGAGGTCAAAGGGCACTGGCATTGCGACCCCTTGGGGGTCTGTCTTTTGGTCCTGGCCCCTCAAAATCATGCCCTTCCCCCAGGTGTCATTCCCTTCTGCCCTGTTCACTTTCCTGGGAGTGTGTCCCCACTTTGGGGTTGCTCAGCCTCTCCCTCTGTGATTCATTCCTTCCTGGAAGGAATATTTATTAAATGCCTATTGTGTGCCTGGCTCTGGTCCAAGCAGTGGGGCTACAGCAGTGAACCAGACAAGAATTTGCACAACAGATGAAAAAAATGCAAAGGAAATATTTTCAGGTAGGGAGTCATGCCCTGCAGAAAACAAACAAACAAAAACCAGGAAGATGCGACGGTGACCAGAGAAAAGAGGGGGGACTCGAATTGGGGCACGGAAAGGGCTCTCTGCTGAGACCCCCCCGATGATAAAAAGGCAGCGGCCAAGGGAAGAACTGGCAACTAAGTGCTGCCGGCAGAGAGCACAACCAGTGCAAGAGTCCTGAGGCAGGGCCAGGTTGGAGTGACACAAAGGCCAATGGAGAGGGAGGGTCGTGAATGAGAGAGAAGGACATGAGGTTGGAGAGGTTGGTAGAGCCAGACCCAGGCTGCCTTTCTGTGGGTAGTATATGAACGTTGTCATGTGTGCAATGAGAAGCCATACGTGTGGGGGTGGGGGGAGGGGGATGCAGGCAGGAGAGGGATGGAATCCCAGGCTCATCCTATAAGGAGCTCTCTGGCAGCCACAGGGCAAAGGGGAAGCAGGGATGCCTGCCATGGGGCAGCCCCTGTCCTCGTCTCACTGGAAACCCCGAGACTCCAGAGACCCCAGCCCTTTGCCTGTTCACCGCCTGCCTGAACTGACCCCACTCCTTGGACAGCGAGCTCTCTGCTCATTGGCAGATCCAGGAAGAGAGGCCCCTTGGTACCCTTGAGCAGGCACCGTGGCTTCTCCGCCCACCTCTTCAGCGCCTCCCAGGATGACTCAGCCCCAGGGATTAGCAACCCTCTCCCCCGCCCCCAGGGAAGCAGCCTGCCAGCTTCCTATTACTGTCATTTGACAAAGGCACAGTGCCTCAGACCCCGTGGAATTGCCACTGCAGGAAGCGCCCTTCCCCCAGTGTCCCTTCTCAGCAGCATCTCCGGAATTTGGAGAGTCCGAGCTCTCCCCAGACTCCTCCCCACCCTCCATGGCCTCAAGAGGCAGAGGTGAGGGAACCTCCACCTAGGTGCCAGCGAGCAGGCATGAGCAAGTACCATGACAGCCGGCCGGAGTGGGGTGGGGGTGGGGGGCCAGAGGAGAGGCAGAGCGCCTCGGGGGAAAGAATCCTGGTGGAGGAGGCCGTGGCCCCGCGCAGTGGGGACCCGCGCCCCCTCCCTGTCTGTCCCCATCAGGGGAGCAATCAGCCTCACCGGCTGTTTGATCTGTGTTTATCTGTCTGTCTGCCCGGTCTTACTTTATCTTCTGCCGTGTCTGTCTGCACTCAGGTGCTCTCTCTGCTGGAGCTGTCATATCTGCGGAAAGGCAGCCGCCACGTGCTCCTGGGATGCTGGGCGGGCCCTGGCTCGGGTACTCTACAGTGTGCATTTCTCTGTCCCACGCACACATTTAATTATATCCCTGCCCCGTTCCCAGAGGAGGGGGAGGCGCTAGTTCTGCAGGCGGTGTCAGGGACTCAGCCCAGCGAGCGCGGGGGAAACTGAGGTTCAGTTGTCCGCGATTTGTTGAGGTCACGGACCCAGCCGGTGTGAGGGATGGGATTGGGCCTCGGGCCTCCGGCTTCGGTTCGATTGCTTGTTGCAGGAAGTTTCCAGAGCCAGGAGGGACTGGTGCTTGCCCGGGGGTGTCCCCAAGGACACCGAGCCCCGGCAAGGGCTCAGCAGGTGGAGCTGGAGAATTCCTGGCTCAGCTGCGGGCCCACCCTGCAGCCTCAGCGCTCCTGTCTGAAGTTCCTGGGCATGGCTCAGGGGGACATTTAAAGTGGGGGGAACCCCATGGGAACTGGGGGAGAGGATAGAGGATTGAAGGGGCTGGGGCGGGGGAGGTGTGAGGGCCTCTGTGAACCCTTGCCTGTACCCTATTTGGCAGCCTAGCCGTCTGGGGGGGGGGTGTGCGCCCAGGCCTTGAGGGCTCTGGAGGGGGTGTGGTGGGGAAAAGAAGGCTCTGCCCAGCCGACAGCAGGTGACAGGATGTCTCAGAGCCCTCGCTGCTGCAGCAAAGGAGGGGAGCGAGGGGGACGATGAGGCTTGGCACCCGCTCTCCCAGCTGCTCCGGGTTTGAAGCTGAGCCACTTTGCTGGCTCCAGCACAGTGCGAACAGGTGGCAGCAAGATTGGCACAGCCAGGAAAATCCATCTTGCGGAGGCCAGCGGGAGAGAAGCAGCCAGACGGAGGGGGAGCCTGGGGGAGGGGTTGTGGGGAGTGGGGTAATAGTGGGTGGCCCAGGGGAGGCTGAGACTCCCCCACCCCACTGCCTCTGGCTGCCCTCCAGGTCCACCCCCATTGCTGTCCCCAGCGACAGCCTCTCTCCCCACCCCCCACCCCCATAGGTGCCTCCACGTGGCTGTGAAGCCACCTCTGCGCACAAAAGCCAAGGCTTTGTGTGGAGCCCTCAAGAACCCTCAGGGCCCATGGGCCGGCAGCGCTCCTGGGATACCTGCTTTCTCCTCTCCCTGCCACCCATACCTTCCAGCCAGCTCACCTCTCCAGATCCTGCCACCTCGGTGGCCTGGTACAGGGGACACTGGCTCACTTTGGGCAGAGGGTCCGAGAGCACCTGGGGGTCTCCCAATTCCAGAAGGGGCGGGTCAAGATCACTCACTTTGGCAACTCCCACCTCGGCGAGCTCCCAGTTCTGATAGATTTGGGGTGGGGGTGGGGGAGCCCCAAAACACTCACTCCTCCATCTCCAAGGGGCCCAGCAGTTTGGCTGGAACAGAGCTGGTTTGGCAGGGTCCTGACTCCGACCATGTGGAAACCCCAGGACCTCATGGGTTCTGCCCACGAGTGAGGTGTTGCTGGAACACCCAGTCCATGTCCCCCAAAACCAGGGGTTCTGGGCACTCTCTCAGTCTGCATTCGGCAGTTGGCTGGGAAGGGCCTACCTGGGTCCAGGCCTGTTCCAGGTATGGAGAACACAGCAGGAAGGAGGACAGGCAGTGAGGTTTACATGGTAGCGGGGGGGGGGGATGTTCATAGTGAAGAAGTCAGACAGACAAACAAGGCAATTGTAGAAAGGGAGAGGCGTGTGCAGAAATAGAGTAATGTCACGAGTAACTGGCGAGGCGGCCTTCTAGATGGGGCAGCCCAGGAGGGCTTCTCTGAGGAGGTGGCATTTGGGTTGAGATCTGAATGAGTAGGAGCCAGCCTTAGAGCGATGGAAGGGTGTTCAAGGCAGAGGGAACAGCATGTGCAAAGGCTCTGAGGCAGAAATGACCTTGTCCAAAACAAAAGGAAGAGTAGTGAGATGGGGAGTAGGCAGGGCCTGGATTAAGCAAGGCCTGAGGGACATGGCGAAGAGTTGGGCTTTTAACCTAAGTGAAATGAAAAGCCATAGGAAGATTCTGAACTGGGGAGAGATGTGACCTGACCTAGAGTTTATAGAATCCACCTGGTGGCCATGGGGAGACCAGAATGCACCAGGGGGGGGGGGGATGTAGGCAAGAGAGGCACAGGGTCAGCAGGCAGAGGCAGCTGCTGTTGGCCGGACAACATGGGGAGCAGGACAGGAAAGGAGGTGGGTGAGGGGGTAAGAAGCAGCTGGAGTGGGGTTTTTGGGAGATGCAATCTGCTCTGGAACTTGACCTGGAGAAGGAGGAATTAGAAATGGGTTTGTGGTTGAGCTGCGGGTGTGTGGAGGGGGCTGGGGACGACGGGAGAATGGCCGTGAAGTCAGGGAGGAGGTGTGGAGGGTGTCCTTTCTCCTCTTTCAAAAGGGCAAACCAAAGAGAACCCTCACACGCGTGACTTCACCCCCCGTGGAGTGACCCTTCCCCAAGCAGCTGCTCCCCCCGCCCCGGTCCCAGCCCACAGCCGCTTCCAACCCCGCCCCGGCTCTCCCAGGCATTCCGAGTAAGTTGTGTCCCTTCTTGAAGATGGACGGCACTTTACAAACTCCATATGCTCAGTTTTCTTTTATTATTTTGATTTCTAAATGCTTGGGAAGGGTTCCAGCATTGGCTTCTGCTGCGGTTCTGATGCCAGCAAACAGCCTTCGCTTTCCCCTACCTCCTCCTCCCGCTGCTCGTCCAAACCACAGAGATTTCTTCCAACCTGGAGAACTGGGATGCAGGGAGGGAAATCCAGCCAGTGAGCAGGTGCCTAGTCTGGTCAGAGGTGAAAGTGACCCAGGAGGCAATGAGGGGGGCAGGCAGGGCTCTGGCCTGGCGAGTGGGAAGCCCCAGGTCTCCCGCAAAAGCACATGGGTTCTAAAGAGGCTGGAAAAGGGGACCCTAGCATACAGTGGGAACTGCAGGATTTCTTTCTCAGCCCAGTCCACACACCTCCCGGGCCTCTCCCTCCCTGAGTCCCACAGAGTCACCCCCTCTCCCCAATACCAAACGCCCATGTCCGCTTCCTCCAGCAGAGCTGCCTTTCCTTCTATCCTTCACACAGCCCCTCTAAGCTCGTTCCCACCTCTGGGACTTTGCTTTGCTCTTTCTTCTGCCTGGAAAACTCTTCCCCCAAACCTTCACAAAGCTCACCCTTTTTTCTGCCCCAGTGTCCCCTCCTCTGACTGCCCCATCAGAGACCGGCTGCCTAAACCTCCTTGATGGTCCTTGTCAATCCCATCTTCCTAAAAGAACAGAGATTTCATCCTTCTTCCTTCACTGCTGTACTGCAAAGGGACCACAGACAGTGGAACCCTTCCCAAATGCAATTTGCACCTGCATTGCCACCACTGATCACCATCCAACACCCCAAATATTTCACTTATTTGGGTCTCTCGTCTCTCCTGCCTCACTTAGACCGTGAGTTCCCTGAGGGCAGCCCCTTGTGCCTGCTTGCTCCTCTGCTGTCCTCCCATCTGTAGCCCCAAGCCTGCGCACGCAGTACGCGTTTGCACGCAGCTCATTCCCCAAACTTGGGTCTCTCCTGTTCCGCCTTCACAAATTGGGGGCAGGTCTGTGCCCCGCTTGGACTGTTTGCTATTTGTCTTTCCTATTAGCCCTCTTTATAAAATTTAAAGAAATGAAATTTAAAAGGAAGCTTTTTATCACTGCCATAAATGGAAAGCCAATATTGCTGGCCATAAATAGAAGACAAACGGTAGGATAAACGCCACGAAAGCAAAAGAACGTAATGAAATTTGAGCAAGAGCCTGTTGCCTGCAGAAGGCAGGACCTGCGAGGCTGAGGCCTGCACTCGCTTGCTTGCTTTCTCTCTCTTTCTCTGTTAAAAAGGTGGGGAGCCAGCAAGGGTGAGAGGAGCGCTGAAGACAGGCGAACAGCAAATGGAGCTTTCGTGCTTGGCGGAGGGCTTTATAAAGAACCGAAGAGAGAGTGACCCTCTCGCCGTGCGAGTCGATGTGACTTACCCCCTGTCCCGGCACCTCCTAAAATCATCCCCCCACCCTCTGCCACAGCCGTCACCCTGCAGTCTGGGGAACACAGCATCTGGAGACCCCGGCCGAACTGAGTGCTCATTTCTCCCAAATGTACCTGGTGCTTGGGGGCCGCACCTGCTCACAGGCTGCCTTTGTGCGAATTAGGAACAGGTGCACTTTCTGGGAGGCGGTGGCCCTGCAGGTACGGGCGGGGGGGTGGTGGGCAACGGGACGGGGCCTCTGTGGGCAAAGGTGCACTGACCCTGGGACCTGCCCTCCTGCGTCGTCCTCTCCCTGGGCTCCTGGAGAAATGTGTCTCTATCTCAGCTTTTATCCAGGCCTTCCTTGTTCATGGTTTGTTTTGTCTGAGCCTCTCACCTGGCTGGGAGCCCCATGCCCCATGTCTTGTTTATGTTATGTATCTCCTGTCACTCAGCAGAGGGTTTCACGTATGACTGGCTTTGAGGAAACATTTGTGGGCTTTGAATGGGATTGGTGATTAATCAAACTCTAAACATCAACACTTCCTCCTGTTTTGACAAATAAATTTTTTTTTTTGAGAAATGGGAAATGTTAGGTTGTATATATGGTAGTACAATAAAAATTTAAAAAAAAATCCATGAAACTGCACTATACAAAAAGTGAACCCTAAGTTAAATCATGGATTAAAGTTAACAGTACAATTGTAAAAACGTTCTGTCATCAATGGGCACTAATATTCCACACCAATGCAAGCTGTGGATGGTGGGGTAGTAAATAGGATCCTTATTTCATGCTTGATTGTTCTGTAAATAGTTAATAGTACAACTATAAGAAATGTGCTTTCATCAGTTTTAACAAATGTTACCCCCCAATGTAAGGTGTTAGTAATAGGGTGGTATCTGGGAATCCTGCATTTTATGCCTGATTGTTCTGTAAACCCACAACTTCTCAAAAAAGACAAATAAATAAAGAAGTATAAAAATTAAAAGGAATTCAGATACCTAAAAATAAGTCTATTTTAAAAATAGCAGATAATCGCAAACAATCTTACAGTCACTTGCATGCATATAAAAAAGATTCTATATGCAAAACAAAACAAAAAAAATTCATCTAATCTCTCTTCCTTAGCTTTTCTCCAAAGTTTACCCAACACCAGGGTGGCTGGCTTATTCCCATCCCTCACATCTTTTGGAATTTTGCCTTCCTGATTCCTGAGTTCTGGTTCCCTTCTCTATCCTGTCCAGCCCTCAGGGAATTTCAGTTCAAATATTTTGTGTTGTGTGAGACAGGAAAACTGTGGCCTAACAGATTACGTTCATTATAGGGGAGTTTATTGAATCCCACAGTTCAAAAGTCTGGAGGTGATGTTAGCATCAGGTGAGGCTTGATCCAGTAGCTCCAACGATGTCATCAAGGACCTTGCTTTTCTCCATCTCTCTTGTCTGATTTCTACATTTTAAGCCTCATCCTGAGGCTTCTCACGATGCCTTCTACCTCCCCCACTCCCCACTTGAGCAGCTCCAACTAGCCAAACGGTTACAGCCATTCCATCCTTATACCACGTCCTTCAGGGAAACCATGTTAATTTCTTCCTGTGGCTTTCATGTAAGAGAGGGGAAAGTTTGGGCTCTCAGAAACACTAGTTATCTTCTTGTGTCTTGCTGACTCTGATTGCATTACTGGCCCACCCTTGAACCAATACCCTCGGCCAGGGGGAGGAGATATGCTTGCCCAATCATAGGTGGAGAAAGGGAGAGGGGCACTCACCAGGGGAGTGCAGATTGTTGTTCCCAGAAGGAAGAAGGAGTGGGTGCTGGAGCAAACCACATGGGCGACGTAAGTCAGGAAAGGCAGCCATTACGGGACTCAAAACTTTTCTTTTAGCTTCTCTTCCTCTCAACAATGCACTCTGATGGGACATAGGCTGGGACCAGACAGTGAACCCAGGTGTTGGTGGATCAGCAGAGGACAAAGATAACCCATGTGGGAGAGGTTCCTGAGACGGATAATTACTTGCTCAAGTGTGAGCAAAGAGCTGGTGGCAGGATCCAGAACAGAGAACCTGGGTCCACAACACCCGGCCCCTTTTGTGTCTGGGGGTGGGCGAGCCATGTCTATCAACTTTTCTTTTGTATGCAAGGCACTCTACCTTCGTCATCTCATTTTATTTAATCCTCTTCATGCCTCATAGAAAGTAGCTGTGGTCCCCATTTTGTGGATGGAAAAATTGAGGCTCGAGAGAATCTGTGTTTAGCTCAAGCCCACAAGTGGCAGGGCAGATTCAAACACAGGTCTGAGTGCAAAGACCCCTCTTTTCAGCACACGAGCTGCCTTCTTTTCTTTGCTCTCATTCTTAACAGTCCCACCCTCCTGCCTCACCCAGTGATGTGAGACCAGGTGGTAGGGTCTCAAAACTGCCCGTCTACATGCACTGCATGAGGAAACAGTCTCAAAAAGACGTCTCAGAGGACGTCTACTCCAAAATGGCAGGCTTGGCTTCTGGTTAGCTTGGTGGATCTAAGAGTGTTGCGTCACCTCTCAGAGCTTCGGCTCCCTCATCTCTAAATGGGTCTAACAGATCTTACCTTGCAAGGCTGGCCTTGCTATGACCATGCCAGGCATAAGGTCAAGCCTGGCCTTGGCTTCCGTTGGCCCACAGTGTCCTTTAGAGGTGATCTGCTTGCTTGCCTGGGACCACTCTTCCCCTGGTCTGGGGTAATTTCCCCACATTCCACAGAGCAGGTGAGAGAATCACCCAGAGCAAAGCAAGGAGCTTGCATGGCTCAGAAAAGTAGCTCATGTTTGGGGAGCTGGGCCCAGTGCTTTGCATATATCATCACGCCCCATGCCCTCCCCACCCCCGGCAGGTGCTGTCGATATCCCCCTTTACAGAGCAAACCTGCAGTCCCCGGGGATGGGAAAGGCACTTGCCCAAGACGCAACAGTGGTGGCAGGGTCGGGATTTGAACCCACGTCCGTCCGAGGCCAAAGCTGGTGACATTTCCTCACTCCTTGGCTCACCGGGGGCCAGAGGGCAAAGTCTTCGGCCGTTTAATTGTGGAATGGTGGCAAGTCTGGCCTGTGCATCATTTAATCTGGAGGGTTGCTTGCAAGCCCATCTGGGAGGTACCGGGGGGGTTGTGGTGTGACTGGGGACAGCCTGGCCCTGCTTTGTGGCTCCTCCTCCCTCCCTGCCTGTGCCCCCTGCCTGTGCCCCGCATAGTCCACGGTCCCCCCATCCCTGCCCACCGCAGGGCCCAGCTGCCCGTGGGCTCCAGCCCGAGGAGCACGGCGGGGTCCCCTCGCCCGCGCGCCGCTGCTGCCATAAAGCAGCCGAGGAAAAATGACGGCGGGCAAGGAAACGAGCCACGGAGGAAATTAACTCGCACCCAGGGAGCTGCGCGGCTTTCCGCTGACAGAGCGGGCTGGCTACCTCATAAAACTAAACACTTAAACTCTCCTCTTTACAATAATTACAGCGCTTCAAATGCCACTTCCCCCTGCCCCTGCCCTGGCCCGCTCCTTACAGGGCACCACGGGACCGCTTGTGCAGGAGCTGGAGCTCACGGGGGAACAAGGGTGGGCTGTCAGAGCAGGGGACCCCTCAGCAGGGAGGGCCAGCCAGAGAGCCAGAGAGCAGCAAGGCTGGACTGGGACCCTGGGCTTGGCAGCTCCCGGCTCCTCTGTTGTAAACTCTGGGGCCCAGAGAGGGTGTGTGACTAAGTGAAGGTCACCCAGCCAGCTTTAGTGGGGCTGGAATACAGGTAGACTCTCCGAGGCCCAGGACAGCATCTGCCCGGTTCACAATGGGTCCTGGCCTCTAGAGAAAGGCCAGACACGGGGTGAGCCTCTGGCAAAGCCCGACATGCAGGGAGCCAGTTTGGGGGACTTGGCACAGCAGCTCTGACCCCTTTCCCCCACCCCCACTCCTGCAAGAGGACGAGTGTCCTGCTTCCCTGCCCAGGGACTCGTGTGCTCCTCAACATAGCAACTCCAGCCATCTGGGGCACCCCCAGGAAGACACAGCAGGCAGCACCCTAGAAGCCACCCAGTAGCAAAGCACCTCGGCAGTGACAGGCAGATGTGACAAAAGTTAGACTCCAAGTCCGGGGGGCCCCATGGTGCCAAGGGTCCCAGAGCCGTACGTCCCCAGCAAGGTTTTTCCTTCCCAGCAGCAACCACCTGCTCTCTGAGCCTTTGCCCCAGCTCGTCCCCCCTCTGCCTTGCCTCTGTTGGCCCTCCCCTCCTGAGCCCTGTCGTCCTTGACCTGCACGTGTTCCTAGGTCCGAGGCAAGCCAGCGCCTCCCTGCACCCATCGCCCATCACCCGCTCTGGCTCCTCTCCTGGCTGCTGACGCTCACGCCCACGTCAGCCGTCCTCTCCTGCTTGGCACGTGGGCTGCCTTCTGTATTTCAAATCCGCCCCCCACACCCCCTCCACGAGTGGGGACAGCTGTTGTTTTTTTCCCCCCACAGGCATCATCCCGCTTTGCTGATAACAGCCTCCTCTCTGCCCTCCCCCTCCCCCTTGCCCGCTGAGGTTTGGAAGGAGCTGATGGTACCTGGGGGTGGGTGCCGCTGCCCCAGCCTTGGCCAGTCAGGTCACCCATCGCACTGGTTACAGGGGGTAGTTGGATCTCCAATTCTGTCCAATTAAGGCGATTCCTGGGGTTGTGGGAAGGGGCTCTTTTCTGCTGCGATTGTTGGCTGGAGTAGAAGCTTTTAACTGCTAGGGATTTGAGATTGAAGCCAATGCAGGGGAAAGCAGAAACCTGAGAGGGAGACTCACAGCTTCCTGATGGGTTGTTGAGCTCCTGGATCCAGCCATGCCTGAAGCTCTATGAGGAAGTAATAGTACTTACCATTGCTATTGCTATGGTCATATTACTATTAGTATTTTGCATCAGCTAGTTGAATGGGCTTTGTTGTAACCAAAAGGTTCTGACTAATTCAGTAAGACCTTTGTTTAGGATCCCAGCTAACAGTGTACTGGACTCGCCTGTTCCTTTCCACTGAGCAGCCCTTGCATCTGCTTGGGCTCGGTCTCTTGGCTTTGTTATTATACTCACTCCACAAGTGAAGGGGCCACATATTTTGGTGTGTTTAAAAATATATGGGGGCAGGCCACGGTGGCTCAGCAGGCAGATTTCTCGCCTGCCATGCCAGAGACCCAGGTTCGATTCCCGTTGCCTGCCCATGCAAAACAAACAAACAAACAACAACAAAAAGAACATATGGGCTCTAGCCTCCTATATTCTGGAGCATCTAGAAGGAAAAATATGCAAGGATCGTATGTTAGGTCGCCCATGACAAACTCTGGGATCTGTCCTGTAACTACTTGTTGAAGAGTGCTTTGACAACTTTGCTTTCTTCTTTCTTTGCTTTGTATATATGTTATACTATACAATAAAAGAAGTAAAAAATATATATATGGGGGGCAGTGAGACAGCAGCTCAGGGGCAGATTTCTTGCCCGCCATGCCGGAGACCCAGGTTTGATTCCCGTTGCCTGCCCATGCAAAAAAAATGAGGGCGTGGCTAGAGGGAAATATTTGAAACTGTTGACCTGTGTTCCAATAGCCTTGATTCTTGAAGATGATTGTATAACTATATAGCTTTTATAATGTGACTATGTGATTGTGAAAACCTTGTGTCTGATGCTCCTTATATCCAGGATATGGATAGATGTGTAAAAAATATGGATAAAAGAATACATAAATAATAGAGGGACAAAGAGTAAAATAAATCAGGTAGATGGAAACACTAGTGGTCAATGAGAGGAAGGGATCAGGTGTATGGTATGTATGAGTGTTTTCTTTTTATTTATTTTTCTGGAGTGTTCTAGTTTGCAAGCTGCAGGAATGCAACACACCCAAAATGGAACAGCTTTTCAAAAGGGGAATTTATTAAGTTGCATGTTTACAATTCTAAGGCCATGAAAATGTCCAAATTAAGTCAAGGCTATGAAAATGTCCAAGTTAAGGCATCAACAAGAGGTCACCTTCACTCAAGAAAGGCAGATGAAGTTCAGGGTTTTCCTCTCAACTGGAAAGGCACATGGCGAACATGGTGACATTTGCTTTCTCTCCAGGCTTCTTGTTTCATGAAGCTCCCCTGGGGGTGTTTTCCTTCTTCATCTCCAAAGGTCTTTGGCTGTATGGGCTCTTATGGTTCTGAAGCATTTTCTAAAATGGTTTCCTCTTAAAGGGCTCCAGTAAGCAAACTCCACCTTGAATGGGTGGAGACACATCTCCATGGAAACCATTTAATCAAATGTTACCACCCACAATCGAGTGGGTCACATCTCCATGGATTAAAAAAAGCTCCCACGCAGCAATAGTGAATGAAGATTAAAGTACATGGCCTTTCTGGGGTCCACAAGAGATTCAAACCGACACATGGAGTGATGCAAATGTTTTAAAAAATGATCATGGTGATGAATACACAACTATGTGATGATATTGTGAGCCATTGCTTATACACCATGTGTAGAATGTGTATGTGTGAAGATTTCTCAATAGAAAAAAAAAAACACCTATGGGACAGTAGCCATATGCAGGAGGGTCCACTCCCCCCTCCCAGGGTTCTAAATACCCATAGCCTGACTTTTTCTCAGACCCAGGCTCCTGGGAAAGTAAGCAAGAATTAAGCCTATTTAGCCAGGTTTTTAGTTGTGTGTTTTCAATGGTGAATCATTGTACATGCAGGCTTGTTTGCACAGACATTTTCATCTTAGAAGGCACGGGAGGCTATGGAAAATGCAGAAGAAAATAAGAATGAACCCATGGTGCTCCCTGCCTCACCAGTCCACCAGCACCCACCACCCTCCTCACTGACCATGTCTTGGAATTCCCCTCTGCAGCCACCTCTCTTGGGGCCTGGGTACCTGGAACAAGTACCAGTATGAGCGTTGGCCACACAAAATGGGCCATCCTCTATGCAATGATGTCAGGGTAGACACGTGACCCTGGCCAGGCCACGAGGGGAGACTCAATTCTGGGACAGTTATCCCCTCCTCAAAAAATGAGAGCTTCCTTTCCTCTGGGGTTCCTTAGGCTATAAAATATAAAGATGGAGTTCCTGAGGGTCACCGTGGAGAAAGAGGATGTCAAGTAATAAAGCCAATGCAAACAAAACAGATCTGATGGGGGGGGGGAGAGAGAGACAGTGTTTTTTTTCTTTATTTACTCCTGGATCCAGCCAGACCTGATGCTGCAGCTCACACCCTTGAACTTCCCAGTTCCCTTGTTTTCCTGAAGAGCTTTGATGTGGGTTTTTGACCCTTTCAGACCAAAAAAGGACTGACTAGGATAGAAAAGTATTCCAAATGAGTCCTTTTAAGAAAATAATGATGACAACATTTTGCAAGATACTGAAGTCTAAGATGGCAATCATACTAGACAAAATAATAAATAACAGGATTTAATGGGCTGTGAAAGGAGACAAGAAACAAGCCACACTGTCTTTGAAGAATTCTCCAAAGGAAGCTGCTAAAGATCCATAACCTAAGTCACCTTCTGTTTCTCTTTCCCTCTCCCCACTCTTCCTCTTCCTCCTTTCTCTTTCTCTTTCTTCTCTCTCACCACCCCCTCCCCCCATGCCAAGTGAATTGAGTTCAAAATTTTCCCCTGATTTCAATGCCGTCTGGACTCTGTTCCTCATGTATCTTTTCAGAGGTAAGTCTTATATCTCCGTTACTCTGGCTGCTTCTGCTACTGATGGCTGCCTGTGGAGTTCCTGCAGCTCTGCCCCGAAATGCACTGCAGCCTTAGAGCTCCCACGTTCATGCACCTGCCATGTGCTGGCAGCTTGCTGCTCCTGGTGGCCTGGGAGGTGTGCACACAGCCCCCAAGCCACAGGCAAACACGCTCTTACAGAGGCTGGGCAAGTCGCCCAGGGTCACACAATTACGGGAAGGCGGTCAAGGATCCAAACCTCTTAAGTCTGGCCCTTTCCTGGTACCAGGGTCCCTATTTCCCATTCATACTTGCGGAAAGCAGACGCCCTCCTTCCAGAACATTCCTGCACCTCCCCTTAGAAGCTGCGCGGTGTCCTGGGCTATGGTCACACCCACGGAGCAGCCAGGTTTCTGACAGGAGACCAGAGGCCACTCAGCTGGGACTTTGGAGAGAAATGAATGAAGGGCCCCTTGCAGAAGTGCAGGAAGGTGATAAGGGGACTCAAAGGAGTGTGGGGAAAGGGGAGCAAACTGTGTCCCCGGAGCTGGGGAGAGCAGCAGATGAGGGAGGCCCACCCGGCAGGGGCTGGGGTCTCAGAGAGCACAATTCCTGCAGAGCCAACCACCAAGCAGGGTCGGGGGGAGGGAGGGAGAAACACCCTGCTCTCTCCCCCCTGCTGATGTCTCATACTAGCCAAACTCAAATGTAGGCCAGAGAGTGGTGTAGTTATGAGATTGTCGGCCAGGCTCGGAGCAAGAGAAAGGCACGATGTACATGAACCTTGAAGACTTTATGCTGAGTGAAAGCAGCCAGGCACACATGGACCAATATTGTATGTTATCACTTATATGAAATATCTAGAACAGGTGTTCTAGTTTGCTAGCTGCCGGAATGCAATATACCAGAAACGGAATGGCTTTTAAAAGGGGGAATTTAATCAGATGCTAGTTTACAGTTCTAAGGCCAAGAAAATGTCCCAATTAAAGCAAGTCTATAGAATTGTCCAATCTAAGGCATCCAGGGAAAGATGTGTGGCAACTCCTTATGTCTGATGGGCATGATCCAACACTGCTGCATAGAAAGCCGACGAGAGTGCTGTGGGACCTGTATAAACAGAGCCATTGCCAGTCTGGACTGAGGGGTTCAGAGAAGGGACACACTGGAGGAAAACCGACTTGATGAGATTTTATACTGTCTCTAATTTTGTACTTCATTTGTATTGCTATTGAAAGGTTTAAGGTTTTCTGATATTGTTATGGAATGAATGTATTTTGCATTTGGAAAGAGCATATCTTTTTGGGGTCCAAAGGGTGGAAAGTGCTGGTCTGAATCTGTGGTGGACCCCAGAAAAGCCATGCCCTTTGATCCTCATTCAATATTGCTGGGTGGGAGCATTTTGATTGTTTCCATGAAGATGTAACCCACCCAACTGTGGGTTGTAACTTTTGATTAGATGATTTCCATGGAGGTGTGTCTCCATTCACTAAAGGTGGAGTTGCTTGCTGGAATCCTTTAAAAGAGGAAACATTTTGGAGAGAGTCTCTTTTTGGTAGAGCCATGAGAAAGCCAGCAGATGCCGCCATATTCTCCATGTGCCCTTCCAGCTGAGAGAGAGACGTTGAATGTCATTGGCCTTCTTGATCCAAGGTATCTTTCCCCGGATGCCTTAAATTGGACATTTCTATAGATTATTTTAATCGGGACATTTTCTCGGCCTTAGAACTGTCAACTAGCAATTTATTAAATTCCCCCTTTTAAAAGCCATTCTGTTTCTGGTATATTGCATTCCGGCACCTAGCAAACCAGAACAGGGAAGTTCACACAGAGAGAAAGTAGATTTAGAGGTTACCGGGGGCTAAAAAGGAAGGGGAGTTGCAGGGGGAGGTTATTGCTTAATGGGTCCAGAGTTTCTATTTGGGATGATGGAGGATTTTGGACATAGACAGCGGTGCTGTTTGCACAACAGTGTGCATGTAATTAACGCCGTTGAACTGCACACTTTAAAATGGCTAAATTGGCTAATTTTATGTTACATGTATGTGCTTCAGTTTGCTAAAGCTGCTGGAATGCAATATACCAGAAATGGGTTGGCTTTTACAGTGGGGATTTATTAACTACAAATGTACAGTTCTAAGGCCATGAAAATGTCCCAAATTAAGGCATCAACAGGATGGTACTTTCTCTGAAGAAAGGCTGCAGGCATCTGGGGTTCCTCTGTCAGAGAGCAAGGCACATAGCCGGCATCTGCTGGTCCTTCAGTACGGGGTTTCACTGCTTTCAGTTCCTGGTTCCAGTGGCCTCCTCTGTGGGTCCTCTCTTAGCACCTCCATGGCTCTTCTCTCTAAGCTCTCTCTCTGGATGTTCCTCTATGAGCTTTCTGGGCTTTTCCTGTCTTTTACTCTCATAAAGGACTCCAGTAAAGGATGAAGACTCATCTGGAATTCACATCTCATTTGAAACAACCTAACCAAAAGGTCCCACCCACAGTAGGTCTGCACCCACAGGAACGGACCAAAAGAACACGGATTTTTCTGGGGTACCTAGCAGCCCCAAACAGCACATTATATTTTACCACAATTTAAGAAAAACAAAACTGAAAGAGAGAGAGAGAGCAAGAAAGGTGGAGCCAAGGGAAGTAGTTTCCCACTGCCGCTGTAACAAAATTACCACCAACTTGGCGGCTAAGAATAGCACACATACTCAACCTCCCCAAGTGGAGAACTCCTGATATTCTCACAGGCAGTGGGGACAACCAACGCAATAGGCCAAACCCCCAATCTTCGGGTTTGTTTATATGAAACTTATCCTCAGAAAGGATAGGCTAAACCTACTTAAAATTAAGCCTAAGAGCCACCCCCAGGAGAACTTCTTTGGTTGCTCAGATGTGGCCTCTCTCTCTCCAGACAACACGACAAGCAAACTCACCACCCTCCCCCTGTCTATGTGGGACATGACTCCCAGGGGTGTGGACCTTCATGGAAACATGGGACAGAAATCCTAGAATGAGCTGGGACTTGGCACCAAGGGATTGAGAAAACCTTCTCAACCAAAAGGCAGAAGAGAGAAATGAGACGAGAGTGTCAATGGCTGAGAAATTCCAAACAGAGTAGAGAGGTTATCCTGGAGGTTATTCTTATGCATTAAATAGATATCACCATTTTAGTTAAGGCATAACAGAGAGGCTGGAGGAAACTGCTTGAAAATGTAGAGCTGTGTCCTAGTAGTCATGTTTCTTGAAGATGATTGTATAATGATGTCACTTTCTCAATGTGACTGTGTTCTAGTTTGCTAGCTGCTGGAATGCAATATACCAGAAACAGAATGGCTTTTTAAAGGGGGAATTTAAAAAGTTGCTACTTTACAGTTCTAAGGCCGAGAAAATGTCCAATCAAAGGCATCCATCCAGGGAAAGATACCTTGGTTCAAGAAGGCCGATGAAGTTCAGGCTTTCTTTCTCAAGTGAGAAGGGCACATGGCGAACACAGTCAGGGCTTCTCTCTCAGCTGGAAGGGCACATGGCGAACACAGAGTCATCTGCTAGCTTTCTCTCCTGGCTTCCTTTTTCATGAAGCTCCCCAGGAGGCGTTTTCTTTCTTCATCTCCAAAGGTCGCTGGCTCGTGGACTATCTACTTCATGGTGCTGCAGCATTCTCTGCTCTCTCCGAATCTCTCTCATTCTCCAAAATGTTCTCTCTTTTATAGGACTCCAGAAACTAATCAAGACCCACCCAAATGGGTGGAGACACATTTCCCCCAATCCAGCCTAACAACCACTCTTGATTGGGTTATATCTCCAGGGAGATGATCTAATTACATTAAAACATACAGTATTGAATAGGGATTATTCTGCCTTTATGAAATGGGATTTAGATTAAAACATGGCTTTTCTAGGGGACATACATCCTTTCAAACCAGCACACTGTGTGATTGTAAAAACCTTGTGTCTGATGCATCTTTTATCTACCTTATGGACAGATGTGTCAAACATAAGGATTAAAAATAAATAAATAATAAGGGGAACAAATGTTAAAATATATTTAGTAGATTGAAATGTTAGTGATCAATGGAAGGGAGAGGTAAGGGGTATGGTATGTATGAAGTTTTGTCTGTTTTCTTTTTATTTCTTTTCTGAATTGATGCAAATGTTCTAAGAAATGATCATGTTGATGAACATACAACTATGTGATGGAAAAAAAAGAACAGCACACATTTATTGCTTATCGTTCTGGAAGTCAGACGTATGCAACAGGTCTCAGTGGGCTAAAACCAAGGTGTCGGCAGGACTGCATTCCTTCTGGAGGCTCTAAAGGAGAATCTATTTCCTTGCTTTTCCAGCTTCTAGAGGCCACCCTTGCATTCCTTGGCTCGTGGCCTCTTCCATCTTCAAAACCTGCAGTGTCTGGTCAATTCTCAGTGACCATATCTCTGCCATTTCTCTGGTTCTCAGTCTTCTTCTGCCTCCCTCTTCCCCATGTAAGGACCCTGCGATGACATTGGGCTAGATAATTCAGGGTAGTAACCTTATTTTAATGTCAGCTGATGAGCAACCATTATTCCATCTGCAATCTTAATGCATCTGGGGATCAGGAATTATACATCTTCAAGGTTGGTGGGCATTATTCTGTCTATAGCTAATACAAAACAACTAGCCCTCCTGCCTTATGGGCTGGCTACCAGGGCACTTTGTTTATTTCCCTTAGTGGTGGATGCTTCCCAAGGACAGGGATTGCTTGGGTTACCTATTGCTGTGTGACAATCCACCCAAAGACTCAGTAATGTAAAAATAATTATTTATCAGTATATTAAGCAGATAAAAAAAAAAGTATTGGTAAAGTCCCTTGAGGGATGGGAGAAAAATTATGGAGCTGTTAAACTTTACCACCGGGGAAACCCCGGATACTGTGTCAAACATTAGGGACACCCAAATCAATAGGCCAAGCCCTTGGTCTTGAGGTTTGCTCTTGTGAAGCTTATGTAGGTAGTGGAGAAGCTTAACCTACATATAGGTGTGCCTAAAAGTTACTTCCAGAGGACCTCTTTTGTTGCTCAGATGTGGTCTTTCTCTAAACCCAACTCTGCAAGTGAAATCATTGCTCTCCCCCCTATGTGGGACATGACATCCAGGGGTGAACGTCTTCCTGGCAGGGAGAAGACCCCCAGGGATGAGCCTGGCCCTGGCACTGTGGGATGAACAATGCCATCCTGACCAAAAGGGGGAAAAGATGTATGACAAATAAGGTATCAGCGGCTGAGAGAGTTCAAACAGAGTTGAGAGGCTACACTGGAGGTCACTCTTACACATGCTTCAGTTAGACATTGCTACTGATCATAACTTGCCAAACCCCAACCAAAACCATTCCACCCAATCCTAAAGAATACCTAAGGCAATATATAAGATTCCCCAAAGGTTCCATGCACGAGGGTAACTTTCCAGAAACCTACAACCTCCAGATGGGTCCCTGGGCCAGATAAGTCCTGAAATGCAGAGGGCCCAGCCTTTCTAGAGCATCAACTAGTTCCATCCCCCATCCCATATTATTGACAACCCCTTCTAACATAAAAAAGTTAGCATGGGCATAGCCCAAATACCCCTGAAGAGTGGGAGAAAGATCAAAGGTGCTGGTGGAGTTTTACAGAGAAGGTAGGGGTTAACAAGTGAGTATGACTGCTGAATCACTATATTGATATTTCTGTGGTTTCCAGTGTCTTGGAACAGATAGAAGAAAAATTAGAAGATCGTGGAACTGTAACCCAAACCAAACTTTCAAATCTTTTCTATAACTATTTGTTAAAATGTACTTGTAAATTTATGGCTTTTTAAATACATGTTATATGTCACAATTTTAAAAACATTAAAAATAATTATTTATCATCCCTAATGCATCTGCAGGGGACATTGGGCTCAGCTTATCTGGGCTGGGCTCAGCTGGATGGCTGTGCATCTCTGTGTCTCACTATGCATCTCTATGGGGCAGCTGGAAAAGCTCTGTTCCTTGTGTCTCTCATCCGCCTGGGACCAGCAGACTAGCCACCTTCCTGTGCAATGGCAAAGGTGCAGAGAGGCAGTGAAAGCAAACACTTGATGCTTCTTGAGTTTTAGGTCTGGAGCTATTGCTTCAACCTGCATACATTGGCCAAAGCAGGTACCTGACCAAGCCCAAAGTCAAGGGTGAGGAAGTGCACTCCACCCTCAAAGAAGTAGATGCATAAGGTGAGAAATGGGGCTAACAATATAATCTGCTCCCAGATCCTGTCTTAATCATATTCAATTTTTCCCACCATCCCAGAACATTGCTCTATAAAACTCTGTGAAGAGTTGGTACTGCATGAAATTGTATTGAATGAATGAACAAATGATTTCCCATCAGCAAGGAGTACTCAATCAGGAGCAGTGGTGGAGATGAGCTCTGCACTCTCATCCCTTGTGCTGGTTTGAAACTGTTCTGTACACCAGAAAAGCCAATGTCCTTTAATCCAATCTTGTGGGGTGTGCTGGTTTGAAAGGATGTATGTCCCCTAGAAAAGCCATGTTTTAATCTGAATCCTATTTCACAAAGACAGAATTATCCCTATTCAGTACCGTATGTTTGAATCTGTAATTAGATCATCTCCCTGGAGATGTAACCCAATCAAGAGTGGTTGTTAGGCTGGATTGGGGGAAATGTGTCTCCACCCATTTGGGTGGGTCTTGATTAGTTTCTGGAGTCCTATAAAAGAGGGAATATTTTGGAGAATGAGAGAGATTCGGAGAGAGCAGAGAATGCTGCAGTACCACGAAGCAGAGAGTTCACAAGCCAGTGAGCTTTGGAGATGAAGGAGGAAAACGCCTCCTGGGGAGCTTCATGAAAAAGGAAGCCAGGAGAGAAAGCTAGCAGATGACGCCGTGTTCGCCATGTGCCCTTCCAGATGAGAGGGAAACCCTGACTGTGTTCGCCATGTGCCCTTCTCACTTGAGAGAGAAACCCTGAACTTCATCGGCCTTCTTGAACCAAGGTTTCTTTCCCTGGATGCCTTTGATTGGCCATTTCTATAGACTTGCTTTAACTGGGACATTTTCTCAACCTTAGAACTGTAAACTAGCAACTTATTAAATTACCCTTTTTAAAAGCCATTCTGTTTCTGGTATACTGCATTCTGGCAGCTAGCAAATTAGAACATGGGTGCAGGCTTATTATGGGTGGGACATTTTGATTAGGTTGTTTCCATGGAGATGTGACCCCCCTCCATTCAGGGTGGGTCTTAATTAGTTTACCGGAGTCCTTGAAAATGCTGATGCAGAGAGATGAAACCAAGACACAGACATTTGGGGATGGTAAGCTAAGAGATGAAATCCAGAGTCTGCCCCAGAGAAGCTAAGTGAGGAACCACAGATTCTTAGAGTGAAAGCCACTGGAAACAGGAGCTGAGAGAGCCATTTGAAACCAGAAGCCAGGAGAGAAGGACAGCAGATGTTGTCTTGTGCTTTCCTACGTGACAGATAAACCCCGGGCTCCATTGGCCTTATTCAGAGTTAAGTTATCTTTCTCTGGATGCCTTAATTAGGACCTTTTCATGGTATTAGAACTGTAAATTATAATTTAATAAATCCCCTTTGAAAAAGTCAAACCATTTCTGGTATATCGCATTTTGGCAGTTTTAGCAAACTGAAACAACCCTGTTCTCAGCTCGAGATCAGAGCTGGCAGAGCACATACACCCAACAGTGTGTTTCGTCCTCTGAGCAGGTGAATAGCTTGCAGCTCTGGAGAGAGAGTATGTTAAGAGCTCACTTCCCCTCCTGATGGCAGCCGGAGTGCCTGGGAGGGTTAGGCCCCACAGCACACATGGTACTACCAAAACCATCTCTTCTATCTCCATCCTTCACTCCCTCCCTCACCAGAGACATATGACTGAGACTTGCCCATGGGGTGGGCCTTGGGTTGGGCACAGAAAGTCAAGGCTGCCGGGGGAGCCAGAATTGAAAAAGCCCTACTCGCCCTTAGTTACAGTCTCCCAAGGACATAGAGCACAAATAAGCAAGTACGAGATAGTTTCTTCAATAGGGTTTCTTGAGGAAAGGTGGAGAAACCCAAGAGTACTGCATGCAGAAGGTAGCATTTGTGTTGAGGCTTAAAGAACAAGTTGAAGTTTGGAGATGCCAGGGAGACAGGTGAGGATGGAGGCCTTCCAGGGGTCAGCACAGGCAAGTGGACATAAGTGTGCTCTGGGAACGAAAGTAGTTCAGTCCTGCTGAAAAATAACATTTGTGTTTATTTGGGGTGGAAGTGAGAGAACTATTGACCAGGATGCAGGTGTCTGATCACAAAGGTTGGCAAGCTTCTGTACCAAATAAGTGAAGAAAAAAAAAACCCACAGAACAGGAGAAAATATCTGGAAACCATATATCTGATAAAAGGTTAATATCCAGGATATATAAAGAACTTTAATAACTCAACAACAACGAAAAGACACAAACAGCCCAACTTACAAATGGGCCAAGGATTGACTAGACATTTCTCCAAAGAAGGTATCCAAGTGGACAATAAGTATAGTTAAAGGTGCCAAAGTCATTAACCAACAAATAAATGTCAATTAAACGATAATGAGATACTCACAAGGATGGCTATTATTAAAAAAGCATACTGTGAGCCATTGAATATATACTTTAGATGGATTGTATGATGTGTAAATGTATCTCAATAAAGTTACATTAAAAACAAAAACAGAAAATAGGGCTTCTGGGAAGATGGTAGAATGGGATAGGCTGAGTTCACCCCTGCTCCAAGGAACAGCTAAAGAAGTAACTGAAAAATTACCAGGAAAGCAATTCCAAGGTGCAAGGGCCCCCACAGCCTCTATGCTGCCTTCCCATGCCCTGTGCTCTGCACCCCACACTCCCAGGCACCAATGCAGCACCCCCAGCCTGTGCTGCAAACTGCCACTGTGCCACTGTGCCGAGAACCCTAACTAATACACCCGCCATGCCCAGCATCCTGCCCCACGCCTACCTGGCAAATAAAAACTTTAGCCTACTGAAGGAAATCAACTTCCCAAGTAACCCTACCAGGATATTTACTGTCTCAAAGGCAACAGAAAAATCACAAAGCATATGAAGATGCAGACACAAAGCTTATGAAGATGCCCAGCCTAATGACCTAATTAAAACACCAGAGGAGACACAGACTTTGGAACAACTAATCAAAGATATTCACACGACTCTACTAAATAAATCCAACAGGTTGGCTGATGACATAAAGGAGATCACAAAGATACTAGAAGAGCATAAAGAAGAATTTGAAAGCATAGATAGAGAAATATCAGATACCACAGAGATTAAAGATGCTGTAAACCAAAGTGAAAATACACTAGAGACACCCAACAGCAGATTTGAAGAGGCAGAAGAAAGAATAAGTGAACTAGAGGGCAGGAAAATTGATTTTGAATGCACAAAAGAACAAATGGCAAAAAAAGACAGAAAGATTTGAATTGGATCTCAGAGAAATGATAGACAAAACAAAGCACACAAATATAAGAATCATCAGTCTCCCAGAAGGAGAAGAGAGGAGTAAAGGGCTAGGAAGAATAGTTGAGGGGATGATGTGGGAAAACTTTCCAACCCTCATTAATGACATAAATATGCAAACCAAAGAAGCCCAACTAACTCCAGATAGAATAAATCCAAACAGACCTACTCCAAGAAGCATGCTAATCAGTCTGTCAAATGTTGAAGAGAAACAGAAAATCCTTAAAGCGACAACAGAAAAACATTCTACTGCATACAAGGGAAACCAAATAAGACTGAGTTCAGACTACTTAACAGGCACCCTGGAGGTGAGAAGTCTCAGTGCTATGACATATTTAAGATCCTGAAAAAGAAAGACATACAGCTAAGAATTCTGTACCCAGCCAGATTGTCTTACAAAACTGAGGGAGAGATTAAAATTTTCATAGATAAACAAATGCTGAGAGAATTTATCAACAAGAGAGCAGCCCTACAAGAAATACTAAAGGGACTTCTCCAGGCTTAAAAAAAAAAAGACAGGAGAAGTAAGTCTGGAAGAGGGCACAGAATTGAAGAGTACCAGTAAGGGTAACTTAAAGGATAAAAAGAGAGAGAGAGAACGAATCTATGGATCTGATGAATAAAAACCAAAGGATATGATGGTAGATTCAAGAAATACCTTTACAGTAATAACTTTGAATGTTAATGGACTAAACTCACCAATTAAAAGATAGATTGGCAGAATGGATTAAGAAACATGATCCATCTATATGCTACTTACAAGAGACTCATCTTAGACCCAAGGATATAGATAGTTTGAAAGTGAAAGGATGAAAAAGATGTTCCATGCAAGCTGTAACCAAAAGAAAGCAGGAGTAGCTATACTAATATCAGACAAAATAAACTTTAAATGTAAAGACATTATAAGAGACAAAGAAGGACACTGCATATTATTGAGTGACAATTCACCAAGGAGAGATAACAATCATAAATGTTTATGCCCCCAATCAAGGAGCTCCAAGTCACATGAGGCAAACATTGGCAAAACTGAAGGGAGCAACAGATGTTTCAACAATAATAGTAGGAGACTTCAATACACCACTCTTCTCTATAGATAGAACAACCAGCCTACCTAGGGGCCATCGATTTTATTGATTTTCTCAAAGAACCAACTTTTGGTTTTATTGATTCTTTCCATTGTTCTTTGCTCTCCAATTAGTTTAATTCTGCTTTAATCTTTGTTATTTCTCTTCTTCTATTGGCTTTGGGGTCAGTTTGATGTTTTTCCTCAAGTTCCTCCAGATAAGTAGTTAAGTCCTCAATTTTTGCTCTTTCTTCTTTTTAAATATAGGAGGATCAATAAGGAAATAGAGAACTTATACAATGTGATAAATGAATTGGAACTGACAGACATATTTAGATTGTTACACCCTGAAAGAACAATATATACATTATTCTCTAGTGCTCATGGAACATTTTCCAGGATAGATCAGATGCTGTAGCACAAAAAAGGTCCTTATAAATTTTAAAAGATTGAAATTATTCAAAGAACTTTCTTTGATCATGCTCTAGTTTGCTAGCTGCCAGAATGCAATATACCAGAAACAGAATGGCTTTTAAAAAGGGGAATTTAATAAGTTGCTAGTTTACAGTTCTAAGACCGAGAAAACGTCCCAATTAAAACAAGTCTATAGAAATGTCCAATCAAAGGCATCTGGGAAAGATACCTTGGTTCAAGAAGGCCAATGAAGTTCAGGGTTTCTCTCTCAAGTGGAAAGGCACATGGCGAACACAATCAGAGTTTCTCTCTCATCTGGAAAGGCACACAGTGAACACGGTCAGGGTTTCTCTCTCAGCTGGAAAGGCACGTGGTGAACATGACGTCACCTGCTAGCTTTCTCTCCTGGCTTCCTGTTTCATGAAGCTCCCCGGGAGACATTTTCCTTCTTCATCTCCAAAGGTCACTGGCTGGTGGACTCTGCTTCTTATGGCTGTGTGGTTCTGCTCTGCTCTCTCAGAATCTCTCATTCTCCAAAATGTTTCCTCTTTTATAGGACTCCAGAAACTAATTAAGATCCACTCAAATGGGTGGAGACATGTCTCCCTTAATCCAGTTTAACAACCACTCTTGATTGGGTTACATGTCCAGGGAGATGATCTAATTACAGATTCAAACATATAGTATTGAATAGAGATTATTCTGCCTTTAGAAAATGGGATTTAGATTAAAATATGGCTTTTCTAGGGTACAAACATCCTTTCAAACCAGCACAGATCACAATGGAGTGAAACTGGAAATCAATAACCGTCAAAGAACCAGAACTTTCACAAATATATGGAAATTAAATAATGCACTATTAAACAACCAGTGGGTCAAAGAAGAAATTGCTAGAGAAATTGGTAACTATATGGAGGTGAATGAACATGAGAATACAAGATATCAGAATTTATGGGATGTAGCAAAGGCACTGCTGAGAGGGAAGTTTATTGTCCTAAATGCCTATATTTAAAAAGAAGAAAGAGCAAAAATTGAGAACTTAACTACTTATCTGGAGGAACTTGAGGAAAAACATCAAACTGACCCCAAAGCCAATAGAAGAAGAGAAATAACAAAGATTAAAGCAGAATTAAACTAATTGGTAAGCAAAGAACAATGGAAAGAATCAATAAAACCAAAAGTTGGTTCGTTGAGAAAATCAATAAAATCGATGGACCCCTAGGTAGGCTGACATAGAAAAAAGAGAGAGGATGCAAATGAACAAAATCAGAAATGAGAGGGGGGTCATAACTATGGACCCTGAAGAAATAAGAAAAAAATAAGAGGATACTATGAACAAACAACTTAGATGAAATGGACAAATTCCCATAAACAAGCTACACTGACTCAGGAAGAAACAGAAACAGAAGATCTCAACAAACCAATAACAAGAAAGAGATTCAATCAGTCATCAAAAATCTTCCTACAAAGAAAAGCTCAGGGCCAGGTGACTTCACAGGGGAATTTTATCAAACATTACAAAATGAACTAACACCAATTCTGCTCAAACTTTTCCAAAAAAATTGAGGCAGAAGGGACACTACCTAATTCATTTTATGAAGCTAACATCACTCTAATACCAAAACTGGGTAGAGACACTGTGAGAAAGGAAAACTACAGGCCAATATCCCTAATGAATATAGATGCAAAAATTCTCAACAAAATACTAGCAAATCAAATCTAACAACACATTAAAAGAATTATACACCACAACCAAGTGGGGTTTATACCAGGAATGCGAGGGTGGTTCAATAAAAGAAAATCAGTCAATGTAATACAGCACATGAACAAATCAAAAGGGGAAATCACGTGATCATCTCAATTAATGCCAAAAAAGCATTTGACAAAATCCAACATTCTTTTCTGATAAAAACACTCCAAAATGTAGGAATCAATATGATAAAGAGCATATATGAAAAAATCCATAGCCAGCATCATACTCAGTGGTGAGAGACTGAAAGCTTTCCCCCTAAGATCGGGAATGAGACAAGGATGCCCACTGTCACCACTATTATTCAACCTTTTACTAGAAGTTCCAGCTAGAGCAATCAAGAAGGAAAAAGAAATAAAAGGCATCCAAATTAAAAAGGAAGAAGTCAAACTTTCATTATTTGCAGATGACATGATACTATGCTTGGAAAATCTGGGAAATCTATGACAATGCTTCTTGAGCTACAAATTCAGCAAGGTGGTGGGATATAAGTTTAATATGCAAAAATCAGTACTGTTTCTATATACACAAGCAATGACCTAACTGAGGAGTCAATTACAGAAAAAAATCCTATTCAAAATAGCAACTAAAATAATAAGTATCTAGGAATAAACTTAACTAGGGATGTAAAGGATTTGTACACGGAAAACTATAGAACATTGTTAAAAGAAATCAGAGTTCTAAATAGGCACAAGGGCATTCCCTGCTCATGGATAGGAATGCTAAATGTAGTTAAAGTGTCAACTCTACCCAAATTGATCTACAGATTCAACATAAGACCAATCAAAATTCCAACAACCTACTTTGAAGACTTGGAAAAGCATGTTACTGAATTCAGAAGAGGAAGAGACCTCGTATAGCTAAAAAATGTCCTAAAAAAAGAAGAACTAAGTGGGAGGATTAACACTTCCTGATTTCAAAGCTTATTATAAACCCACAGTTGTCAAAACAGCATGGTACTCACCCCAAAGATAGAAGTATAGACCAATGGAATCAAATCGAGAGCATGGAAATAGACCACCAAATCTATGGTCAACTGATCTCCAACAAGGCCCCCATTTCCACTGAACTGGGACAAAATAGTCTTTTCAATAAATGGGCATGGGAGAACTGGATATCAATAGCCAAAAGAGGACCCTTCCCTTAAACCCTATACAAAAATTAACTCAAAGAGAATAAAAAACCTAAATATAAGAACCAGTACCATAAAACTCCTAGAAGAATATATAGGGAAACATGTTCTAGACTTAGCAATAAGAGGTAGTTTCCTAAACTTTACACCCAAAGCACAAGGAACAAACGAAAAAATAGATAAAGAGCAACTCCTCAAAATCAAGTGCTTTTGTTCTTCAAAAGACTTTGTCAAAAAGATGAAGAGGGGGTGCAAGTTCAGTGGTAGAATTCTCACCTGCCATGTGGGAGACATGGTTTCGATTCCCCGCCCATACACTTCCAAAAAAACAAACAACCAATCAAACAAACAAAAATTCAACAAATAGTGCTACAATAATGGAATACTCACATGGAAAAGAATAAAATGTGACCCTCCCCCATATAGAATACAAAAAATAAAGGGTGAACCAACTCAATGGGAGAAAATATTTGAACATCACATATCAGCTAAAGGTTTGCTATCCTGTATACATAAAGGAATCATACAACTCAACAACAAAAGAATAAACAACTCAATTATAAAATGTGCTAAAGATATGATCAGGCATTTTTCTGAAGAGCAAATACATGGCTAAAAACCATATGAAGAGATAAAGAGATGCTCATTTCCATTAGCTATAAGGGAAATGCAGATCAAGACTACAACGAGATGCCACCTCACACCTATAGGAATGGCTGCTATTAAACAGGGAACTACAAATGTTGGAGAGGATGTGGAGAAATTGGGACACTTATGTACTGCTGGTGGGCAGTGCATAAGTAATGGTACAGCTGCTATGGAAGAAAGTTTGGCGGTTCCTCAGAAAACTAAATATACCCAGAAGAGCTGAAAGCAGTGACACAAACAGACATATGCACACCAGTGTTCATAGCAGCACTATTCACAATCATGAAAATATGGAAACAATCCAAGTGCCCATCAACAGACGAATGGATTAACAAAATGTGGTATATACATACAATGAAATATTATGCAGCAGTAAGATGAAAGGACATCCTGAAGCCTTGACAAGATGGATGAGCCTTGAGGACATAATGCTGAGTGAAATAAGCCAGACACAAAGAGATAGATACTGTATAATTTGGCTTTTATTATCATAGTAAAGGTAGACTCAGAGGCTTATGATACAGCATATGGGGACATAGAGATATACAGAAGCTAGAGATGGGTGAATGGTTAGCTAATGAGGTTGAACTTAAATGTAAGGGATAGAATTGAAGGCAGTTCATTCGTGAGTCTCTAAGTAATACTGCCATATTGAAAGTGAACATGATTGAAAGGGGTTGTATAGAGCCATGTACCCCACCGATTAACACTACAAATAAAAATAGGTTATTGCATCAACTACTTCAAAGGTATGAATCTTTGAAAAGTAAATAATATCAGGATATAGGGGGAAACCACTATTGCATGCTATGGGCTATGTTTAACAGGAAGACATCAACAGTACCACAGCAGCACCAGGGGTAAATATTGGGGTGGGAGTGGGGTGGAGAACAAGAGTTAAAGGGAGGTTTGGATTTTCTATTTGGTGAGGGTATATTTATTGGTTATTTTTCTCTTGAGAGCAAAGAAAATTGGTTAAAATTAAGAGTGTTGACGGACTATTGAATTTGAACATTATATATGATGCCCAATGGATGAAGGTGGCTGAAGGATACACTGATTGAGAAGTAGAATGGCGAACTGTGTATCCATATGATCAGATGTTGTGCTGCTAAGGAAAGGAATGAAGCTGTAAGGCATGCAACGTTGTGAATGAGCCTGTGGGACATTATGTGATGCAAAATAAGCCAGAAACGAAAGAGCAAATATTTTATGATCTTATTTAAAAATTACTTATAAGAAAATTGGGGCCTAGATTGTAAGCTTTTATTGCAATCACATTTAGTCCAGAGTGGTACTTGTTACTTCTAGATTTTGAGAGGCTGAGCTATATATGCATAACCTGGTATTTCCCTGGAACTCTGGGTACCTGTGTGACACCTAAGACTCAGAGTAGGAGTTCTGCAGCTCTGAAGGTCAGCATTGCCACATGCAACAACTGTTAAAGAAATTTGAAAAAGAGATCAGGCTTAAAATAGAGATAAGAATAAAGCCAATTGGGTCAGGGCTAAGGTAAATCAGAATATAGGGGTAAGGAGGATATTGTCTGTATTTTAGAACTGCAGCTACTCTATGAGACCAAAGGAAGAGAGGTTTATTTTGTCCAGAATCTAAATTTTTGGCAGCACATGATCAAATTCAACCTGCATGGATAGCTCATTTAAACAATCCAAACACATGGAGCCCAGAATGGGAATGAGGGCTTGTAATTCTGTATAACTTAATGTAATGCTTGGATACATTCCAGAGTATGTTGAGCAGATAATCTACAAGTATTGGCAAAGTCCCTTCAGGGATGGAAGGGAAAAAAACGGAACTATTAAACTTTACCACTGGGGAAACCCCTGATACTGTCTCAAACATTAGGAACTTCCAAGTCAATAGGGCAAGCCCTTGATCTTGAGACTTGCTCTTGTGTAGTCTATGTATGTAGTGGAGAAACTCAGCTTACCTATAGATATGCCTAAGAGTTACTTCCTAGATGACCTCTTTTGTTGCTCAGATGCAGTCTCTCTTTCTAAGCCCAACTCCGCAAGTGAAGTCATTATCCTCCCATTTATGTGGGACATGATATCCAGCAGTGAAAGTCTCCCTGACAACGTGGAATATGACTCCCAGGGATGAGCCTGGCCCTGGCACCGTGGAATCAACAATGCCTTCCCTGACCAAAAGTGGGAAAAGAAGTGTAACAAATAAGGTATCAGTGGATAAGAGAGTTCAAATAGAGTCAAGAGGCTACTCTAGAGGTTACTCTTCAGCTTCAGCTAGATATTGCTACTATCGTCGTTTGCCAAACCCCAAGCAAAACCACTCCAGTCAACTCTAAAGAGCACATAGGGCTCTATCTGAGATTCTACTAAGGTTCCATGCACTTTATTTACTTTCCAGAAACCTGCAACCTCCGGGTGGGTTCCTAGCCCAGATAAGTACTGAAATCCAGAGGGGTCAGGCTCTCCAGAACATCAACTAGTTCCATCCCCTTATCCTATATTATCAACAGCGCTTTACAGCATGAAAAAGTTAGAATGGCAAAGTTCAAGTACCCCTAAAGATTGGGAGAAAGATTAAAAGAGAAGAAGGAGTTGTAACAGAGAAGATAGGATTTGTTGTGGTCAGGTTCATGTGTCAACTTGGCCAAGTGGTGGTACCTGTTTGTCTGGTTGGGCAAGTGCTGGTCTGTCTGTTGCAATGAGGACATTTCATAGAATTAGATCATGATCACGTCAGCTGTATCCACAGCTGATTCCATTTGTAATCAGCCAACAGGAGTGTCTTCTGCAATGAATGATGCTCAACCTGATCACTGGAAGCCTTTTAAGGAGGATTCAGAAGAGACAGACTCTCTTCCTGCTTTGGCTGGTGAGCCTCTCCTGTGGAATTTGTCCAGACCCTCCATCGGAATCGTCAACTTCACAGCCTGCCATGCAGATTTTGAACTCTGTGTTCCCATGGTCACGTGAGACACTTTTATAAATTTTATATTTGCAAGTGTTCCCTGTTGATTCTGTTTCTCTAGAGAACCCTAACTAATACAGGATTTAACAAATGAGTATGGTTGCTGAATCGTTATATGGATATTTCTTTTGGTCTCGAGTGTCTTAGAGCAGCTAGAAGAAAAAAAAACCCACTAAATTGTGGAATTGTAACCCATACCAAACTCTGAAATCTGCTCTGCAACCAATTGTTGAGGTGTGCTTTGAAACTTATTGCTTTTTTGTATCAATGTTACTTTTCACAAAAAATTGAGAACAAAAAACAGAAAATAAGTTGGCGAGGATGAGGATAAATAGGAACCCTTGCACATTGTCAGTGGGGATGTAAAGAGGTGCAGGCACCATGGAAAACCGTTCGGCAGTTCCTCAGAAAGTTAAACATTGAATAACTATATGACCCAACAATCCCACTCCTAGTCATATACCCAAAAAAATTTAAAGCAGGAACGTGGAAAGATATTTGTACACCAATATTCATTGCAGCAATATGCATGATAGCCAAAAAGTGGAAATGACCAGTGTCCATCAGCAGATGAATGGATAAACAAAATGTGGTATAAACATATAATGACATAGTATTCAGCCATAAAAAAGAAGTGCAGTGCTGGTCCATGCTACAACACGTAAGAATCTTGAAGACATCATGTTGAATGAAATAAGCCAGAGACAAAAGGACAAATATTGTATGATTCTACTATATAAAATAGAGTAAACAAATTCATGGAGCCAGAAAGCAGAAGAATGATTACCAAAGATGGGAGAAAGGGGAATGGGAAGTTATGGCTAAATGGGTATGAGTTTTGGTTTGGGCTGATGAAAATAGTCTGGAGCTAGATATTGGTGACAGTTATAGTTGTTGCCAATTAATGTCACAGAATTGTCCACTTAAAATGATTAAAATTATTTTTATGATATGTTTGTTGGACCACAATTTAAAATGAATAAATAGAAAAAAATTTTTAAAGGCAGGCTGTGATGGGTCCCTGGACCAGATAAGTCCTGAAATGCAGAGGGACCAGCCTCTCCAGAGCATCAACTAGTTCCATCCCCTTTTCCCATATTATTGACACCTCTTTCCAAGATGAAAAGTTAGAATGGGCAGAGCCCTAATACCCCTAAAGAGTAAAGATCAAAGGTGATGGTGGAGTTATACAGAGAAGATAGAGCTTAACAAATGGGTATGACTGTTGAATAATTATATTGATATTTCTTTTAGTCTCCAAACTAAAAGTAAAAGTAAAGGGCTACAATTGTGGAATTGTAACCCATACCAAACTCTGAAATCTATTCTACAACTAATTGTTGTGACTTTGAAATTTATTGCTTTTTTGTATATATATTATTTTTCACAGAAAATAAAAAAGAGAGAGAAGGAGTATAACAGAGAAGATAAGATTTAACAAATGAGTAAGACTGCTGAATCACTATACTGATTCACCAGTGTCTTGGAGCAGCTAGAAGAAAAAACTTGAAATCATGGAACTGTAACCCATACCAAACTCTGAAATCTGTTCTATAACTACTTGTTAAAATGTACTTGGAAATTTATTACTTTTTTATATGTAGGTTATTTTTCACAATGAAAAAAAAACTTTAAAATAAAAAGGACAGGCTCTGGGCCAGATTTGGATCATAGGCTGAAGGCTGCCAATTCTTGCCCCAGGTCACAAACTGGCAGCCTTCAGCCCAAATTCTCTCTCATAGATTTTTTTGGGGAGGTGGTGGTGCATGGTCTGGGAATTGAACCCAGGTCTCCTGCATGGAAGGTGAGCATTCTACCACTGAACCACCTGTGCACCCTGGCTCATAGAATTTTGTTGTGCCTTGTATGGTATTTTTTAGCCAACATTAAAAGATGAGGTGATTTCATATTAAAAAAAAAAAAGTTTTGCAGCCTCCCTTAAAAGGTCTGAAACTTATGTCAAGAATATATGTTTGTATGTTAAGTTTTTACAATAAAAATATATATTAAAAAAAAGTCTGAGGCTCTGGTTGGAATAACCAAAGCTTGTGTGCTAGTTTGAAAGGATGTATATACCCTAGAAAAGCCATGTTTTAATCCTTTTCCCATTTTATAAAGGCAGCCATTTCTTCTAATCCCTATTTGGTATTGTATATTTGAAACTGTGATTAGATCATCTCCCCGGAGATGTAATTGAATCAAGAGTGGTTGTTAAACTGGATTAGGTGGAGGCGTGTCTCCACCCATTAGGGTGGGTCTTGATTAGTTTACTGGAATCCTATAAAAGAGGAAACATTTTGGAGAAAGTGGGAGATTTAGAGAGAGCAGAATGACGTAGCCATGAGAAGCAGAGAGTCCACCAGCCAGTGACCTTTGGAAATGAAGAAGGAAAACGCCTCCTGGGGAGCTTCATGAAGGGAAGCCAGAAAAGAAATCTAGCAGATGATGCCATGTTTTCCATGTACGTTTCCAGCCGAGAGAGAAGCCCTGACTGTGTTCACCATGTGCCTTCTCACTCGAGAGAGAGACCCTGAACTTCATCAGCCTTCTTGAACCAAGGTATCTTTCCCTGGATGCCTTAGATTGGACATTTCTATAGACTTATTTTAATTGGGACATTTTCTTGACCTTAGAACTGCAAACTAGCAACTTGTTAAATTCCCCCTTTTTAAAAGCCATTCTGTTTCTGGTATATTGCATTCCGGCAGCTAGCAAACAAGAACAGTTGTAATCCCATATAGCAGTAATTGGGTGAAATTGCCTTTCATTGGGTTATGGGCTGTCCGGTTTGCCAGAGTCCCCACCACTCCCTATTGCCTACCAGTGACCATTTCTCTCCTGTTGTGCTAATGTTGTTATTTTCTTTACCCTTGACCTAATCCCTTCACTGCCTGTTTTAGTTTGCTAACTGCCAGAATGCAATATACCAGAAACAGAATGGCTTTTAAAAGGGGTAATTTAATGAGTTGCTAGCTTACAGTTCTAAGGCCGAGAAAATGTCCCAATTACAAGTCTATAGAAATGTCTAGTCACAGGCATCCAGGTAAAGATACCTTGATTCAAGAAGGCCAATGCAGTTCAGGGTTTCTCTCTCATCTGGAAAGGCACATGGTGAACACAATCAGGGCTTCTCTGTTGGCTGGAAGGGCACATGGCGAACATGGCATCTTCTACTAGTTTTCTCTCCTGGCTTCCTGTTTCATGAAGTTCCCCGGGAGGCGTCTTCCTTCTTCATCTCCAAAGGTCACTGGCTGGTGGACTCTCTGCTTTGTGGTGCTGCTCTCTAAGGCCGAGAAAATGTCCCAATTACAAGTCACCCAGGGAGATGATCTCATTACAGTTAAAATCCGCCTTCCAGCCAAAGCCACTAGTCAATTTTGCCAGATTATCTGCCATTTTAAAACAAGGATCGCCTACCTTCCAGTCTCTAATAACACATGCCTCATCTCTGTCTAGAGCCTGTTTGGAGGTATCTTTAGAGTCTACATTTGTACCAACAGTGTCTTCAAAACATTCTAGGCCTTCTCTATCAAGCTTCTCACAACTCTTCCAGAATCTTCCCTTTATCCATTTAAAAAGCCGTTCCAACATGTTTGGTATTTGCAAACCGCAACAGCAGCAACCCCACTTCTGGTACCAAAATCTGTTCTAGTTTGCTAGCTGCCAGAATGCAATATACCAGAAACGGAATGGCTTTTAAAAGGGAGAATTTAATGAGTTGCTAATTTACAGTTCTAAGGCCAAGAAAATGTCCCAATTAGAACAAGTCTATAGAAAAGTCCAATCAAGGCATCCAGGGAAAGATACCTTGGTTCAAGAAGGCCGATGAAGTTCAGAGTTTCTCTCTCAAGTGAGACGGCACATGGTGAACACAGTCAGGGCTTCTCTCTCGGCTGGAAGGGCACATGGCGAAGACGGCATCATCTGCTAGCTTTCTCTCCTGGCTTCCTGTTTCATGAAGCTCCCCGGGAGGCGTTTTCCTTCTTTATCTCCAAAGGTCGCTGGCTGGTGGACTCTCTGCTTCGTAGTGTCACTCTCTCTGAATCTCTCATTCTCCAAAATGTTTCCTCTTTTATAGGACTTCAGAAACTAATCAAGACCCACTCAAATGGGTGGAGACATGTCATCCCTTAATCCAGTTTAACAACCATTCTTGACTAAATCACATCATTCAGGGAGATGATCTCATTACAGTTTCAAACATACAGTATTGAATAGAGAGTATTCTGCCTTTATGAAATGGGATTTATATTAAAACGTGGCTTTTCTTAGGGGGCAAACTTCCTTTCAAACCAGCACACTGCCTTACATTTCCTGCCTCAGAGCAACTGAGGTTGCTATCCCTGCTGTTAGATGTGGGAACCCAGCAGAGGGTTTTTCTGAGATAAGCAGGGATATGTCGGATTTGCCTACTGTAAATATTCTACAGGTGACAGCTTGGAAGAGGCTGGACCTGGTCTCAAGGGAACAGGTGTTAAGGTTGTTGCAAAGAAGCAAGCAGGGCATGGCGAGGCCGAGCCAGGGCAGAGGCTGGGAGTACCGCAGAGGAGGGAACAGCGTCAGCGGGGAGACCTGGGGGTGCAATGGTAAGGGCCTGCCTGGAGAGGCTTGTGGACCAAGCAAGGGTGGGCACCCAATGGCCAGGCTTCAGGCTCGGGAGAACAAGTGGGTGGTTTTATGCGTTTGCCTAAAAAGGGAGCACATTTTAGTGGAGAAGCCAGGTTGTATACAGAGTGAAAACTGCAGACTGAGATGGAAGAGAAGAGACAAGGTTCTACACCCATCGAATTTCTTACCAAAAGAGACCTGGGTCCAGACTGGAAGGGAAGAAGCACGGCACATTCAAGAAGCAGGAGGACGGGGGGAGCTATGGAGGGAGGTGGGTGGGAGCTGGTGGGAGCAACTTGGGAATCACAGAATGCCAGGCTGTCTTCAGAGGCCTCTTCATGCTATTTGCCCTCTTGTGCCTCTGCTGTCACCATGAGAAGACATGACCTAGCTACTTCACTGGTTCAAGGAAGATGAGAAATACATGGAGCAGAGGCAGACCCAACCCGCCCTCCAGCAGGAAACAGGCCGGTTCCCAGCCAACCTGCAGATGCATGTGCCAAATAAATGCTTTCGGCTGTATGTCACTGAGATTCTGTGGTTGTTTTGTTATGTGGCCACAGCTGACAGATATATAAATCGCACCATTTTATAGGTGAGGAAACAGTGGTCCCAGGAAGGTAGGGGACTCACCCAACTGTTTATAAAAAACAAACTGCAAGGATCCAGGCCTCCTGATTCCTAGCCCAGGATTCTTTCTTTCCACTCTATCACAGTGACTGTCACTTCGCTTCTGTTCATTTATTCCTTAAACAAACACATGTTACTGGGGATCCATAGATGACTTGTGTTTCTTCTTAGTTCTCAAAGAGCTCCATGCGGTTGGGGCAGGGGTGTTGAAAGATGCCAAACAGATCACGATAAATGTGGTCATTGGGGCCATGGAAATGGACTCGGATGCCAAGAAGAAACACCTAATCCAGCTAGGGACCATTAGGGCTTCCTGGAAAAGGGGGTGTCTGAGTTGAGTGAAAAAAAAAAAAAGGAGAGAGAAGCACCTGACTAGGCAAAGCTGAGGAGAGAAGAGATTGTCAGGAGTGTGAGCCAAAGGGGAGGAACAGCTTGAGACTGTTCATTCTCCGGGCCGTGGTTTGTGCACCCCTAAAATGAAGGACAAGACAAGTCAGCCTGGAGGGGCCTCTCTAGCTCTGAAACCACTTGGGGGACTGAACAGGGCTGGGCCCACTACAGAAGATGCCGTCTGGCCTGGGCAGTTGACCCGGGCTGAGAGCTGAGAAAGCAGGGTTCCCCTCTGCACACAGAATGGTGTTTAGGAGCACCTCGGGGCGCCAGGCAGCCCTTCCCTCCATCTTGTCAGGGACCAGGGACACTTCCTCTGAGCTGGCCCAGGAACACAAAGAACAAGGACAAATTGGACATTCGACATTCAGTTTAGGACTATCCAGATGGGGAAATGGCTTTCTGCTTCCCTTCCACTCCTCCCAGAGGGAACAGGGGGAGGGAGGGCTGCGGGAGGGAGGGTAGTAATCAGTGAAGTCAGGAGAGGGGACCCTTTCAGACTGCCCTGCCTCAGAGCCCCCAAAAGAGACCCCCTGGAGGGAAAACAGACACCTAGTACAAGAAGTCCCGATTTAGCAGAAGACGTGCAATCCAGCCAGGCTGGCAAGAAAATTTCAGGTAATTGATGTTATTTTCCCCTTTGAGTATGTTCTGCTAGAAAAGATTCTGGTTACAGGGTATAATCAAATCACACTTAAAAAATTCAACTAAAAGATGACTTTTATAATGAGGAAAAAAAACGTACTTTTTAAAAAGAAATCCATGGTATAACCTCCTTGGAAGGCAATTTGGCGATGCTCATGAAAATGCAAAATGCATGTGCTTCTTTATCCAGTAATTCCACTCGTGGGAATATATCTTACAGGTGTGTGTGTGCCCACGTGCCCACACCTATGTGGGCAAAGATGTCCTTTGCAGGATTGTTTACGGAAGTAAAAGATTGGAGACAATAACCCCAGCACCATCAATAACCCCAGGGATTGATTGGGCAGGCCCTTCGACGAAATATTCTGCAGGCATAATAACAAACAGTAGCAGACTTTCTTGAGGGAGATTTTTAAGCGACATCATTCAATGAAAAAAGCAAAAGGAAGAATAGTGGGCTCGGGATGCTTCATGTATATTGAAAACGAGGAGGGTAAATGTAGAGAGATGGCCAGTTGCTCTCTGGGAGGATTCTCCCTTCATGCCCTGGGGCCACTGTAATCACACACCACAAACTGGGTGGCTTAAAACAGCAGAAATTTATCCTCTCACAATCTGGAGGCCAGAAGTCAGAAATCAAGGTGTTGGCATGCTACGCTCCCTCCAGAGACTCTAGGGGGAAATTCATTCTTGCTTGTTCCAGCTTCTGGTGGCTGCCGGCATTCCTTGGCTTGTGGCCGCATCCCTCCACCCTCTGCCTGTGAGGTCACATTGCCTCCTCCTCTTCTCTGTGTGTCTCTCACAAGGACACCTGGTATCAGATGGAGGACCCACCTGGATACTCCAGCATGATCTCAAGTCAAGATCCTTCACCTAATTGCAACTACAAAGACGCTTTGTCCAAATAAGGTCACGTGCACAGGTTCCAGGGCTGATGACGTGGATATAGCTTTTTTTTTGGGGGGGGGGGCCACCATTCAACCCACTGCAGATTCCACCTTCATGGTAGGCTGGAGGTCTCGGGGAAGGGAACCGGGACTGAGGTCCTGGGTGAGTGGCAAACTTGCTTTTCATGATCACCCTTTTTGTAGGGTTTGAGTCATTCTTTCCCACGAGTACACGCTACCTATTTTTTTACAAGCCTCGCACAGTAAGAAGTCATCCAGCTAGCCAACTTTTTTGAGGACCTCAAAATACATCATGTCTTAGATACATCTCCCACCAGGAGACCGACTGCCCTTTGCAAGGTTCTGGACAGAATGTCTGCTCCCTGGGGCAGGAAGTGGCCCTAAAGATCTCGAGGGTGCCATAGTCCTAGTGCAGGCTGGGCCTTGCTTATGGGGTTTGAGAAGGGACTTGCTTGTGGGGTTTCAAATCCATAGTCAAAGGAAACCATAAACTGTCTGAGTCACTAACACTTAGGACCCAATACTGCTGCATACTTGAAGCAAGTTACAAACTTAAATTTCTGACACGGAAAACTTATTTTCCTGTGGTGCCTACATTGTAGAACTAGCCCCCCAAGCAGAAACAAAATCCCCCTAAAGCTGGGGCCAAAGGCTTCTTAAATGCTTCTGTGAGCCAAGCTATGACACGAAGGAGGGAGCGGGGCTTGGCTCCCAAGGTACCTTAGGGACTTAGTATTGTCTCCACTTCCTTAAAAAGTAGTCTCACTCATTCTTAGTCCCTTTCTGTTTTGTTTGCTTCTTTTTTTGTATCAAGGAGGACTTTGGAAATATATTCCTTTCTTCCTAAATCTCCAAAGAGCAAACCAACTGGGCAAACCTGATGATAAAAGGCAACTGACACTTGGCGTCAGGGTGGGGATGCCTTGGGGAGCAGTGGAGGCTGAGACAGAGGACACAGGCAACTTGTTGAAAGGATGGCCATCCCCCAACTCCGGCCCACTGTCTCCATGCCCAACTGCGGGCCGTGGGGTGCCAGAGCTTCCGGCTTGGCAGAAGAGGTTGAATACCCAAATTTTTACTCTCCCAAAAAATTGAATGTGGGAAATGACTTAAAATTTATTTATTTTTTCACTGCTGTGTAGGCCCCATAAAACCTGCTTGAGTCAGATTTAGCCCACAGCCCTCGTTTTTGAGCTTCTGCCCTAATGAGTTAGTACTTTAAGTTCCTGGCCAGCCTCGAGCTACGTCTACACTTTCATTCTCATATCCAACCTGTCTTACACTTTTTTTCCCTTTTCTTTTCTCTTTTTGCATGTTTTTCAGTTTAAGAACGTAAACACATAGCTTCGTGTGGTGGTAGCTAAACAGCCCATGGCAGTGCCCTGGGAGGGGCGATCAGAGCCCAGGGAGATTCAGGCAGAAAAATGAGCCCCAGCTGGTTTGGGAGATGGCAAAGGCCAGTCCAGTTCAGGCTGGCGGTGGGCAGTGCCTGTTCCCTGGCTAACAGCCTGGTTGTTTTGGACATTTGCTTGTGTAGACTGTTCTGTTCTCAACCTAATGATGCCATTTTTAGTGAGTCATTAGGATCCTCATTAAGAGTTGTTAGTACATCAAAGCAATGGTGGCGAAGGCTGGCAGGGGGCGGTTTCCTGGACATTGGCACTTGTCGGAATTTCTCTGGCAGCAGAGAAAGGACAAGATAGCCGGAAATGGGCTCCTAACAGCTGTCAGTTTGGAGGGCGCTATTTCTTCAGCAGACACACATTGTGCACCTATTGGGTGCCAGGGGCTGGGTATACAGCGGTACTTGGGGACCAAGGACGAACGCGGTCTATGTCCCACCGACCCCAGCCTAATGTCCCCTACTACCTCGCTTCCCTGCCCCTGCTCATCCGACTCCAACCACAATCACCTTAGTTCTACTCCTTAAACACGTTACCTTGTTCCTGCCTCAGGACCTTTGCTCCTGCTTGTCATGCTCTTCCCAGGCCTTGACCCCAAATAGCCTTTTCTATAGAGGGCTTCCTTGACCACCTGTCACTGCCAAACCTCACCCATCACACTCCCACCCGTTGCCCTATTTTATTTATGGTATCACCAGTTGAAATTATCCTGCTTATTTGCTTACTGATTCCCTGTCTGTGTCGCCCACACCACAAGGTGGGCTCCAGGAGAGCAGGGACCTGGTCTGCTGCATCCTGGCTCCCACAGTAGTGCTTGGCACGGAGTAGGTGCTCAGTTGACATTTGCTTACCCAACACGAAAGTATGAGGACCAAACAAATGCTCGGACACGCCCTGTAGACAACAACTGAACTACCAAACTCGTGAGATCTGGCCGAAAGCAAATGCATGTGAACTAATGCATTAATTCCTTCAGTTCGTAACTCTGTTCAGCAAGAGATATCTGTGTTGCATCTCCCCGACCTGGTCAACTGCCCAGAATGAGCCTCAGGTGCCGGCAGCAGCAGGCCAATAGATCAGGCAGGGGGCATCCCAGGGCCAGGCTATGCCAATAGATTATTTCACTGAGTAATTAAGATGGAATTAAAAATTAATTCTTTCCTTCAGCCTGATTGCATTTCAAGGGATAAACCAAGTGCTATGGCTTTTGTGCTTTTTTGTTCCTCCCTAAATTAGACTGGATCATGTTTGCAGAGATGGGGGAAGTGAAGATGCTGGGCTATATGTAGCAGTTAAAAATCCCTGGGGAAAGAACCAGCTGATCCTGCCTGGGGGTGGATGCACTGGAAGGTGAAGCCTCTCTGGCTCCATCTGTCCCAGCTCTCCAGGAATGAACTGGAGTCCACGCTGGGGACCCAGCCCTTCTGATCTGCTCTTCCCACTGAAATGGAGGAAGTCAAGCCAGCCACGGGCTGGGCGCCATGAAAGTCAGCTCTGCTACTCATTCGAACATCTCACCCTGGGCAAGCTCCTTCCTTCTCTGAGCCCCAGCTTCATCATCTGTGAAATGGGCATAAACACTCCTACCTCCCAGGGGGGTTGGGAGGCATTATACGGTAAATGGGTTAGCCTGATAATATAGGTATCCAATAAATATGCCAGTGCCCCTCTCCATCAACTCCAGCCCTTAGAAGAAAGAAAAAGCTTCCATCCTTTCTTTTAAATTGCATTTATCCAATGAAAAAAGAAGAAAATAAAAATAATTGCATTCGTTCATTTGTTCATTCATTCATTCACTCAGGTGAATGCACGCACGTAATTCAAAAATCAAGAAATAGAAAAGGTATACAGTGAAAATCTCCTTCACCTCATTGTCTCCAGGAACCCTCTACAAAGGCAACCAGCATTATCTGTTTCTTGTTCATCCTTACAGGAATATTTTATGCACACACAAAAAAAGATATGTACACCTCATGCTGCCTTTTTTTTTCTTTCACAAATGGCAGCATGTTAGATGATTGTTCAGTTCTTGTCCCTAATCCCACCTCCATTTAACAATATATCCTGGAGACTATTCAATATTGATGCATAACATGGTTCCTGAGTCTTTTGCACATCTGGATAGTATTCCTATGGTGTATTTAGCCAGTCCTGTTGACAGACAGTCATGTTGTTTCTTTGTGTCCCAAACAATAGTGCACTGAATAACCTTGGACACAAGTCATTTTGCTCTATGTCTCTAAGAAAAATTCACAGAAGTGATGTTATTGGTTAAAGGGAACAAGCCACATTTTGATTGTTTTTTAAATATCCACGAGTTACCACCTCACACACACTAGAATGGCTATTAAAAAACAGAAAAGAATAAGTGCTCGCAAGGGTGCCAAGAAATAGGAAACTTCCTATACTGTTGGTGGAAATGTAAAATGGTGCAGCTTCTGTGAAAAAGAAGTGTGGTGGTTCCTCAAGAAGTTAGATATAGAATTACCATATGACCTGACAACCCCATTTCTAGGGATATGCCCCAAATAAGTGAAAGCAGGGACTCAGGCAGATATTTGTATACCCATGTTCACAGCAGCGCTATTCACAATTGCCAAAGGGTGGAAGCAACCCAAGTATTTGTTAGCAGATGAATGAATAAACACAGTGTGGTAGCTGCCACCCAATGGAATATTACTCAGCCTTTGAAAGCAATGAATTTCGGATACATCCTACAACATGGGTGAACTTTAAACACCATGCTGTCTGAAATAAGTCGGACGCAAAAACAGATATCATATGATTCCACTTACAGGAAGTAACTCAAATATGCAAATACATAGAGACAGAAAGTAGAATGCAGATTACATGGGCAGAGGAGGGCGAATGGGGAATTAATGCATAATGGGTATAAAGTTTCTGGTTAGGCTTATGGAAAAGTTCTGGCAATGGATGATGATGATGGTATCCCATCATTGTGAATGTAATTAACTCCACTGAATGGCAAGCTTGGAAGGAAATGGGATGGGCACTTTTATGTTGTATATATGTTTCACACTAAAAAAAAAGAGGGAGAGAGAGAGAGAAACTCAAGAGAGAATGACAATTAAATGCAAAACATGATTCTGGATTAGATCTAATAATAGAGGAGAAAAGGCCCCAAAATAACATTATTGGGACATGTAAAATATTCCTTAAAATTGGAATATAGATTCTAAGCTATATATCAGTATTAAGTTTCTTGAACTTGATAATTCAAGGTTACATAAATGCATATCCTTGTTTTTAGGAAATGTATATGGGAATATCGTATGTTCAAGGAACATGATGCATATAATCTACTCCTAAATGTTTATAAAACTACAGATAAATAAATAGACATAAATAGATTGATAGCTAGATGAATTGATAGATGGATAGATAGATAAAATATACAGCAAAGGTGGCAGAATGCTAAAATTGGTGGCTCTGGGTATCGGCGGCAGGGAAGGAAGCTCACTATATGGGGTTTGTACTATTTTTGCAACTGTCATGTAGATTTGAAACTATTTCAAAATAAAAAGCTCAAGAGAAAAAGGTTTATGTATGGGGCAGGGGATCGATGAAACAACTGCAGGATGTTTATTAAACTTGAAGTTGGCTGACGGATACATGGGCATTCATTATACTAGTCTTTTTGCTCTTGTGCATGCTTGAAAATGATGATAGTAAAACAACATTTAAATATATGTGCATTCGTCATTTGATATATTGTCAAATGGCCCTCCATTGGGGTTGTACCCACCTGCGATGGGTGGGCTTATCCACAGCCCCCGTACCACAAGGTGCCACCCAATGCTTTGGTCTTTGCTAGTTTGTGGTGTCTCTGTGTAATGTTTAATGTATGAAGTTTTTATTTGTCTGACATATCTACAGAAAAGAACACAAATCATAAGTGTATAGGTTGATAAGTTTTCACAAAGTAAATATACCTGGTAATCAGCACCAAGCTCAAGATATAGGATACAGTCAGAGACTCCAGAGCCCCTTGCCCTCCCTTCCAGTTAGCTTCCCCTCCCCAAGGCAACCTTTACTGACTTCTATCGCCATAAATTAGCCCTGCCTATTTATGAAGTTTTTATAAATGGAAGTGTACAGTATGCCTTGTGTCTGGATTCTTTCACTCAATGTCTGTGAGATTTGTACACTTGTTGGGTGTAGTTGCATATTCATTTTCATTGGTGTACAGTTCCCACTCAATAACTACACACCACAGTTTATTTATTCATTCCACTATTGATGGACATTTGGGTTGTTTCCAGTTTGGAGCTATTACAAATAATGATTCTTGTGCATGTCATTTGGTGCGATATGTACTCCTGAGGCTGTTGGGTATTTATCTAGAAGTGGATTTGTGGGTCATAAGCAATGTTCAGAGAATAAGCATATTTTCAACTTTAGTAGATACTGCCACAGTTTTCCAAAATTTTTTTTCCCAGTTTACACTCTTGTCATGATGATGAGAATTCCAGTACAGCCACATTCTCACCAACACTTGTTAATATAGATCTTTTAGATTTTTATAATAATTATCTTAATGTGGTTTAATTTGCATTTCCCAGATGACTAAAGATGAGTACCCTTTCGTATGTTTATTGGCCAATGATATGCTCTTTTGTGAAATGCCTGTTGCCCATTTTTCTATTAGGTCTTCTGTCTTTTACTTATTGGTTTGTTGGAGTTCTTTTTATATTCCAGATAGAAATCCTTTTTCAGTGACACGTATGGAAAATATTTTTTCCCTCTGGATGTTTAGACTTTATACTGTCTTAATAGCTTCCTTTGCTGACTAAGTTCTTGATTTTAATGTAATACTATTTATCAATATTTTCTTGGCTGGTAATGCTTTTTTTGTGTCCTGTTTAATAAACCTCTGTCTCCCACAAAGTCACAAAGGTATTCGTCAATGAGATCGGTGGTGGTTTGGAGTTACGTACCCCACAAAAACACGTTCTTAAACTGAATGCCTTCCTGTGGTTGTGAGCCCATTGTAAGGAAGATCCTTTGATGATGTTACTTCAGCTAAGGTGTGACCCAACTCAATCAGAATGGGCCTTAATTCTATTACTGGAGTCCTTTATAAGTGGAATGAAATGCAGACAGATAGAAAATCATAGGAGGCAAAAATCTGAAGGTCAAAGGAAACTGGAAGAGAAGGGAGAGGCCAGGAGAGGCTGCCATAATCACTGCATGTGACAGAAGAGTCCAAGACAAAAGATCACCGACAACCAGCCCCAGAAGGCCAGTCTTCTAAAACAAAGCATCTCCTTGATGATGCCTTGATTTGGACTTCTCCTAGCCTCAAAACTGTGAGCTGAAAATTCCTGTTGTTAAAACCAACCCATTGCATGGTATTTGCCTTAGCAATGAGGAAACTAAAATATCTTCTAGAAGCTTTATTATCTTTACTTTTCATATACTGTGAGGTAAATGTCAAGATTAAAAATTTCTCCATGTGGCTAGCCAACTGACCATGTGCCACTTATTTTAAAAGACCATCCTTTTCTCACTGCTCTGCAAAAGTTGATAAATTTTGTAAAATTTCAAATGACCACATATATGAGTGTATCTATTTCTGGATTTTATTCTCTTCCATTGGTCTGTTTGTCTATCCTCGGCTGATATTACTTTCTTAATTACTGTAGTTTAATAGTAAGTCTTAATATTACACATATACAATACATATTATATATAATATTTTAAATTATATTATATTATATATGAATATTATATATAAATCAGTTTGGAGGCTGTGCTATTTGTGCTATTTGTAACTGTTATGTACCCCAGAAAAGCTATGCTCTTTAATCCTGATTCAATATTGTTGGGTGGGACCTTTTGATTAGGTGGTTTCCATGGAGATGTGTTTCCACCCATTCAAGGTGGGTCACTTACTGGAGTCCTTTAAGAGGACGCCATTTTGGAAAAAGCTTCAAAGCCAGCACAGGACCCAGACGTTTGGAGATGCAGAAATAAAACATCCCTAGGGAAGCTGTTTGAAACGAGAAGCCAAAGACCCCAGCAGACGCCAGCCACATGCCTTCCCAGCTGACAGAGGTGTTCTGGACCCATTAGCCTTTGTGGATGCCTTAGGTTGGACATTTTTATGGCCTTAGAACTGTAAATTGTAACAATAAATTCCCTCTATAAAAGCTGTTCCATTTCTGGTATATTGCTTTGACAAACCAAAATAGGGTCAATTGACATCGTTAGAATATCAAAACTTTTACTTCATAAACATGGTATCACTTCATTTATTTAGGTCTTCATTAATTTCACTGTGTAAAATTTTGTAGGTATTAGAAGTTTTGTTAACATCTTTTGTTAAGCTTATTCCTAGACATTTGATTTTATGTTATTATAAACCACCACTTTTTAACTTTTGTTGTTAAAAATGCTTACTAGTATATAGAAATATTGACTTTGTATCAACTGACCTGCTAAATTCACTTATTAATTTCCACAGCTTACGAACAGAGTCTTGTGGACAGTCTACCTACAAAGTCATGTTGTCCATGAATAATGACAGATTTGTTTTCTTTTCCAATCTTTATATTTTTAATTTTACTTACTAGCCTTCCTGCTCTAAGACCTCCAGTACAATGTCGAATAGAGATAAAGATAGTGGACAGCATTTCCTCCTCTTTAATCCCAGGCAGAAAACTTTTAATGTGCATCATTAAATATGATATTTGCTCTATGTTTCATGTATAAACCTTTATCATATTAAGAAAACTTCCATTTATTCCTGGTTTATGGTGAGCTTTTCTAAATTGCACATGGAATTTGAATTTTAACAATTGTTTTTTCTGTATTTCTTAAGATAACCACATGATTTTTCCCCTTTATTCTGTTACTGTGGAAAATTACACAAATTCTTTCAAAGCCAACCTTGCCTTACTGGGTCAATACAACTTGGTGGTGATGTATTATTCTTTTAATGTATTGCTGGATACAGTTTGCTAGTAATAAATTCAGGAATATATGTCCATGAAAAAGATTGGTGTGTTCATTTGAAAGATTTTCCTTTCTTATGCTTCCACTAATCAAGTTTCACCATGAAGGTTATGTTGATTTTATATAAAAGAATTGGGAATTGTTCCCTTGTCTTCTATTCTTCCCAGTCATCTGGGAAGACTTTGTGTACAATTGGTAATATTTCTTCTTTAAGTGTTTGGAAGAATTATTCAATTAGGACATATTGGCCTGGAGTTTTCTTTTGGAAAAGGTATTAGTTATAGCTATAATTTGCTTAATAGATGAAGGACTATTCAGATTTTCTATTTCTTCTTGTGTCAGTTTGGTAAGTTGTGTTTACCAAGCAATCTTTCCATTTCATCTAAATTTTCAAATTTATCAGCCTAAATTTACTTGTAATATCCTCTTATCTCTTGATATTTATAGGATCTGTGATGATGTTCCTCTTACTTTGCTAATATTACTTATTTGTAATATCTTGCTTTTTTAAAATCAGTCTTGCTAGGGATTCATCAATTTTATTTGGTCCTTTAAAAAACATTTTATTTTATTGATCCTGTCTATTGTACATTTGTTTTTTCACTTTATTAATTGCTGTTCTTATTTTATTTCTTCTAAATTTCTTTAAAGGATAAATATGCTCTTTTTTCTAATCTTAAATCAATAATTTTGATCTTTCTTCCTTTTAAAAATTAACTAATTTAAGGCCATACATTTATCTCTAAGCATAGCTTTAGCTGTACTTTCACAGGTTTTGATATTATGTTTCCATTATCATTCTGTTTAAAATATTTTCCAGTTTTCATGATGATTTTATTTTGAGGTATGGTTATTTTAAAAACTACGTTATAATTTCCAAACATTTGGAGATATTCTAGTTTTGTTTTGTTTTTTTTGAATTGGTTTCTAGATTGATTCCAACATGGTTAGGAGAACCATAATCTGTGTGACTTAAATCTTTTGAAATTTGTTGAGATTTGCTTTAAGGCCTAGCATGTGGTTCATTTTGGTAAATGTTCCAAAGTATTAGCCTGTAAAAACTATGTGTATTCTGAATTTGTCAAGTTCAGGGTATTATTTATGTCAGTTAAGTCAAATTTGTTAAATGTTCAAACACTATATCCTCACTCATTTTTTGGTCTTCTTGTTCTAAACATCAGCGAGAGGGGCATGTTAAAATTGTCCAATAATGATTGTGGATTCATCTATCTCCACTTCTCATTCTATTCATTTTTGCTTTAGAAATTTCAAGGCATAAAATATAAAATTATTGTATTTTCCTGGGAGACTTGAGCTTCTATCATTAAGAAATGTTTTTCATTTTAACTAGTCATGATTTCTGCTTCAAAGCAATCTAATATTAATATAACTATATCAACTTGCTAGTATTTTCAATCTTATTGCTGTCCTTTGAAATTAGTTGGCATTTTATTTCTGGCTTCCTTTAAGATTTCTCTTGTCTTTGGCTTTCAGTAGTTTTAAATCAATATACTTAGGTGTAGTTTACCTAGCTCTGTTTGAATCTGTGTGTTGTCTTTGGTATGTTTTGGAAAATTCTTAGCCATTACCTTTTCAATATTGATTCCACCTATCTTCTCTTTCCTTTCCTTCTTTGGGATTCCAAATGCCTATCATGTTTGCCCTTTTTGCCTTAACTCATATGCCTCATGTTCTTTTCTGTATTTTTCATTCATTCGTTCTTTGTACTTCCAACTGGAATATTTCTTTCTGATCTATCATGGAATTCCATAATCTCTGCAGTGGTGTTGAAACCCAATTTTTGAGTCCTTAATTTTAGTTCTTGTGTTTTTAAATTAGTTTTTCACTTTCTACAGTTTTATTGGGTCATAATTGATGCACAAAGAACTGCACATATTTAAAGCACACACTTTGATCGGTTTTGATATATGTATACACCAGTGAAGCCATGACCACAATTGATACAATGAACATAACCATCACCCCAGAAGTTTTTGCGTGCCTCCTAACCTGTCCCTCCTACCCCACTGTCCTCAAGGCAGCAACCCATTCTGCTTCTTATCACTATAGACTAGTTTGCATTTCCTAGAATTTTCTGTAAATGGAATCATATAGTATCTATATTTGGGGTCTGGATTTTTATTTTGACTCAGCGCAATTATTTTGAGATTCATTCATTTTGTTGCATGGTCAACGAAATGTTTCAATAATTTATTCCTTTTTATTGCTGAGTAGTATTCTACTGTATTATACTCCATTTTGTTTATCCACTGCCTGATGATGGATTTTTGCAGTTATTGGATATTAAAAGTAAATCTATTAAGGCATTCAGGTGTGGACACTTGCTTTGGGTGGGATTTATGGTAGCTGTATATTTACCTTTCCAAGGAATTTTCAAATTGTTATCCAAAATGACTGCAACAATTTATATTCTCACCAATAGGGTATGAGAGGGCCAGTTGCTCCTGGTCCTCACCAACACTTGGTATGACCATTGTTTTTAACTTTAGCCATTCTAGTGGGCGTTTGCTAGCATTCCACTGTGACTTTAATTTGCATTTCCCTATGACTAATGATGTTGAGCATCTTTGCATGCACAGGTTTGCCAATCACATATCTTTGGTGAGGTGTTGGAACAAATATTTTGTCCATTTTAATGAGTTGTTTTTCTTGTCCTTATTGAGTTGCAATAGTTTTACATCTATTCTAGATAAAAATCCTTTGTCAGATAAATGTTTTGCACATATTTTCTTCCGGCCTGCAGCTTGCCTATTTATTTTCTTACGAGCATCTTTTCCTCCCACTTTTAACAGCTTTATTAAGGGATAATTTACATATCATACAATTCACCCATTTTAAGTGTCCAGGCCAATGCCCGTCAATAAATAGTACAGTTGTGGAACACATCACCCCAAATTCAATTTTAAAACACATCCCTCATGCCCATTTATAATCACCCCTCACTCCCACCTGATATGTTCTCTGTATCTATAGTTTTCCCTTTACTAGAAAGTTCATATAACTAAAAACAATACTTAGTATTTTGTGTCTGACTTCTTTCACTTAGCATAATAATTCTGAGGTTCATCCATTTTGTTATATTTCTCAGTAATTCATTCTTTTGAAATTATTGAGTAGTATTCCATAGTTTGCTCATATGTTTAAAAATCCATTTTATGGACATTTAGGTTGGTTCTAGTTTTGGGCTATTATTAATAATGGTACTATGAACATTTGTACACAAATTTTACATGTAGATGTATTTTTTCTTCTAGGAGTAGAACTTCTGGGGCATATGGCAAGTGTAAATTTAATTTTTTAAAGCATTATCAAACAGAAGAGAGTCTTTTGAAGAATAAATATTTCTAATTTTGATGAAGTCCAATTTCTTGATTTTATCATTTTATAATTCATTCAATGTATTGATTTTATCCTTTTATAATTCATGCTTTTTGTGTCATATTTATGAAAACTTTTCCAAATCCTAGGTCACTAAAATTTTCTTCTAGGCCTTTTATAGCTTTAGCGTCTATATTTAAACCTATGATCCATTTAGAGTTCATTTTTGCATGATGGTATAAGGCAAGGATTGAGGTTCTTTTTTTTTTCCTTATGACTATCCAAGTGTTCAGTGCCATTTGTTGAAAAGAATATCCTTTCCTCATTAATTGCTTTGATATCTGTTGCAAATCAATTGCCACATATGCATGAATCTACTTGCGGACTCATTCTTCTGTTCCATTCATCTTTACACCAATCCTACAGTCTCTTGACTACTGTAGCTTTATAATGAGCCTTAAAATAAGATGGTATAAGATCCTCAACTTTATCTCTTCTTTCTGAAAGTATCTTGGCTATTCTAAATCCTTTGTATTTCCACACAAATTTTAGAACCAACCTGTCAATTTCTACAAAGAACCTTGCATTGTATTAATAGATCAATTTGGGGAGAATTTAATCTTAAGCACCTGAAGACAATATATTTCTTTGTTTATGTAGACATTCTTTAATTTCTCTCAGCAACGTTTTGAATTTTACATGTGCAGATATTGCACACCTGTTGTCAAATTTATCATCCCCTTTTTTCACTTGTAGTGTTTCCATTTGATTCTTTTTTCATAATGTCCAGTTCTCTGCTGAAATTCTCCTCCTTGTCATCTCATTTCTGGGGCATATAATTAGTTATTTTAAAATCCAACTCTGAAATCTCAAATATCCCTGGGTCCCCCATGAAAATGTTCCTAATGTGCTATTTTTCTCTTGATTTCTGTCCTGTTCTTTTATTTCTGCATTTCTGTTTTATATTGACTATAAGACATATTAGATGGGCATAGGAAAGATAATGTGAGACTGTGGATGGTGTTATTTTCCTCCGTGGAGGAGCTGCTTCTAGGGGTACCGGTTCCCTCAGATAGCATTGACCCAATCAGGAATTGAGATGATTTGAAGTTGGGCTTCAGCCTTTGCAAGGGTTCCCTTCGTTCTGGTTGACTTACTGCATGGGTGTACCACTTTGGAATCTCAAACCAAAGCCTAGAATGTTTACCAGGGACCTTACTTCTTAAGAGACCCCGAACTCCACTTTTTGTCTCCGCAGCACCATGAGATTGCCAAAAGCTCTTCTCAGCTTCTCTGTCTCTCAATCCCTGCTTTAGAACTAACAGATGCTGCAAGAGTACAGCTTGCCAAATGTCAGGCTCCCCTCTCTGAGCCTCCCATCTCTCTGGGATCTTGGAGACTCTCCAATATCTTTAAACAGTTGGGTTGTTGTTTTTTTTTAAAAAAAAAAAATATTTTATCCAGCTTTTCTAATTGTTCCCAGGAGGACAATTGGTCTGATACAAGCTAGTCCATCTCAACCAGAAGCAGATGTGTCAATATAATTTTAATTTGCATTTCTTTTATTATGCTAAAGGTTGAGCATCTTTTCTGATATTTAAACAGCATTCCTATTTTCTTCAAAACACTTTTCCATTTTCCCACCAGGTCTTTCTTGTTAAGGATTGTAAGCATTTGCTTGCTACATGTTAGGGAACTTAAATTTTTGTCTTTGATCTAGAAAGAGCTTTCTGGGGCCAGTCCTAACTTCCTGTATAATCTTAGGCAAGTCGCTTTCACCTCTAGGACTCATTTTCCTCATCTGTGAAATGGGTGAGCTTCAGCGCCTGGTCTCAAAATTTCCTTTTCAGCTACAATTCATGGGTCAATTACCTTCTACTGTGTAGATGAGACAAATTTTCGTTAGGGTTGTTATTGAGACAAAAATACGCTCCCCACATCCCACCTCCACATTCCATTGTAAATATTTATCGTACCCCGCTCTCCAGCTGCCCATGGGCTTCAGAAACAACATGGATCGCTCTAACAGAAAACAGGAGCCAGGGGGCTTAAATTCCATGCCTGCTTTTACACCAAAGCAGCAGCAAAGTCACCCAAAGCCACATGTCCCAGAGTCTTCAGTCAACGTGCCACATGCTCATCCATTTAGCACAGGTACTATTACTTACATGTTTTCAGTAAATGGACTCGCCTGATTTTAACTACCTATTTTAACCTCATCCTAAGCAGCAAATGCCAATGAAATCACAGGTTGCCGTGCTAGAATGCTTTGTCCTATCTACACAAATAACTATTTTCATAGCATCCATACATGTGTGCATACACAATAAATACCTATAGACAAATAACTATTATAATTTAAAATGTTTTCATGTTTCCCCTCAATCTTTCCAGAGCAGCTGAGAGGTGGGGACCACCGGTCTCGCCTCTTGGGCAGACCACACAGTACCTCCACTCGCTGGCTGGAAAACTTGGCTCAAACAGTTCTGTAAGGGTGCTTGTTATTACTGGACTATTGCCAATGGATCCCTTGCGCTCCACCCCTTCCTGCTTTGCGGCTGTGGGTTGTTTTTGTGCAGAAACGTTTGCATCCTTTGATGAAAGGTGGCCCGAGACGGCCCCTAAAGAGAAGGCAGCTATCACCTGAGGTCTCTGGAAAATTTTCCCTCCAGAGGCCATGCTATTGCGAAGCAAAGCCTTTCTCCTGCCTCTTCTGAGGTCGGTTATTGCTTTTAGCCCAGAGCCATCGCAGGACTTAAAGCAGAGATACAGCGGGAGCCTGAAAGTAAATTATAAAGTCCAAAATGGAACACACTCAAAGTGAGCTCTGAGTGAAAAATCAGTTAACGCTTTAGAGCTGTTTTCATAAAAGAAATCACCAGACCAATATATCATCGGGTCTTTCTAACTGTGGCACCTGAATAGATTTAATTCTGATTGTTGACGCGAGCGATCCAAAGTGTATATCTGAGCAGTTTCATAATGTCTGTGCCAGACAGTAGCTAATTTGCTGCTCCTTGTCTTTTGGGGAGCAGATATTCATTTGTGCAGCAAATATTATCGAAGACCATTTTGGTCCATCACTTGTAACACATGTACCACACTAATGCAAAATGCTAATGATAGGGAAAATTGTGTGCGAGTGGGGGAGAATGTATGGGGAACTCTGTACGGTTTGCAAGATTTTTCTGTAAACCTGCAACTGCTCTAATAAAATAAATTAATTTAAAGATTTCTATACATGCACATATAGATATGTATATTATCTAAGACCTATTGAATATCCAGCCTTCTGCCAGGCACTGGGTTTCCAGAAGCTGAACCAAACCATCCACAGGGAGCTTACAGTGTGGGAGACAGATTGAAATTATCCCAGGAAACTTCCAGCCCAGTCTTTGAGATACTTGGGGTGTAGGCTGGGGAGCAGATTTGAAGCCCTCTTGCCTGGGCGTTTTACAGAAAAGTTTCATTGGACCACAAGGCGCCCAGTGCCTTCCAAAAGGAGCTGTTCTTTTCAGGGCCTCTTCCTTCTCTCCTGAGCACACTGTAGTGGACAGCGGTTCCAGCTGGAGACTGAAGGGCACAACCTGGCCACAGGAGGCCTCTGAGCAAGGCTGCACCTGAATTACGTTAGTTACAGGTGTGCCTGCACTATACATCTTTCTCTGGACGTGGGCAACGCAGGTGTGGGTGCTAAACTAAGAAGGGAATGTTGGCTGCAGGGGAGCCCATCTGTTTTCCTAGGTGCACAGTGCGTGGCCTCAGTGGGTGGCCTGGGAGCTGTGTTCTGTAGGCATCCTGGCTCAGAGGGTGATTTCAGACCAGCTCTCCCCCCACTTGGGGCAAGGCGAAACTTTCTCTCTCATGCCACCAGCACCACTCAATGTGTGTGAGTCCCGCCCTTCGTGCTGGGTGATGGTCCTGGTCAGAGGGTGGGCTTTGGTGCCTGGGGCTCGGGCAGGTGTGGCTTCTACCCAGAGCACCGATGCGGAGTGCGCCAACCCCTGACAGCTTGTGCCTGCTGCAACCAGAGAGGCTGCGCGGGGTCACTCAGCTGCCCCAAAGCGGTCTGCAGCGCTCCTGGAGGAGAAGAACCCAGGAGGGGCTGGGGTGAAAGGGGGACACATGAGGCCCCTCCAGCACGGGCTCTCAGCCCCTCCTAGCCCCCTCCCCCCTCCCCCAAGCCTGCAGTCGGACGTGCTGTCGCTGTGAAGGCAAAAACTCCTCATGCATCGGTGTGGTCCTCCCCTTGGCTTTTGAGCCTCAGAGTGGAGCCTTTGCAGCTTGGATGTCTGGTTCTGCAGCAAGTGACTCATGTCTGACTGTGGAGGCTGGAGGAGGAAAGACAGCCTCAGGGCAAGGAGAAGAAATTCGGTTAGTGCCAGAGTGGGTGGGTGGGAGATAAACAGACTGATTAAAAGGTGTACGGCAGGGCGCTCATTCGCTGAGCATCTCGCCAGGGTCCCACCAGTGAGTCAGGGATGAGCCCGATGCTTGCAGAGAAACTAGCGCTCAGGGGAAGGTCTCGAGAGAAGTCCCCGGGAAGCCGGGCTTCTGACCTTGGCCATGAGGGCATTGCGACATCTGAGAGCAGCTACCTCCACGGGGATCCGGCTGAGAGAGGGACGCGAGTGGCCAGGCAGGGAGCCTGTGAAATTCTCTCCCCGATTCTGGGGCTGGGGCGGAGGCTTCTTCCAAGTCTGGAGTGGACACGGCTGGAGCCCTAGAAGTGAGCCAACCCTGGCTTGATGGAAACCAGAGCTTTGAGTGTGTGAGAAGGCTGCTGTGTGCCTAATGTGGGTCAAAGGGGATTATCGGGTGGCTGCCAAGGACTCCCCACATTGGCGGGAGGCTGGGGGGGGGGCCCAGACCCGGGATGGGGCAGGAAGCAAGATGGAAGGTGAGAAGCCAGAATCTCCAGCGCAGAGTGACAGCACTGTGGCCACCCCCATGCCAGTGCCGTGGGGAGGCAGGACATATCCTTCTTCTGTCCCCGTGGCCCCTGGGACACCCCGTCAAGATTCAGGGACCCAAGAGTGGGCTTCTGATGGGAACACACAAAACACTTGGCCACACCCTGGCTGTTTCTGCAGCGGAGAAGGAGGGAACGCGTTCCCTTTGCTTCTGCACTGAGAGGTGGCTGCCTGCATTTCCCAGATGCAGAGAGGAAATTGGGATGACAGCTGGGTGGATTCCAAGCAGTCAGAAGATGACCAGTGGCCACTGCAGCCAGCCAGGCCCTCTTCCTGCCTCTTGCATTTTCTTCGTTCCATTCCCTTTTCCCCTCACCACGTGTTAGTTGTGGCATGCAAGCTGGGTTCCCAGCTGCCTCGCCAGGTGCATGGGAAAGGAAAAAAGAGCGTGTCACTGAGCGTGGAACAGGGACCCCCATCAGAGGCCAGCATTGTGAAGAGCCTCCTTCGTGGCTGCAGCGGACCTCGGAGGTTCTGAGATTCTGACTGCCCCAGCGTCTGCTCACTCTCTCTGGGTAACAGACCCTCAGGCTCCTCTTGGGGCTTCAGAGGTGGGCAGTGACCAGGACCCTGGCCAATCAGTTTTACATGCCCTAGGCACAGTGATTGCCCTGCAAAGGGGAACCGGATCTCATTCAGGGTCAGTCCTTCTGCTCTACCCTCTGAAGATGAGTCCATGAGGACGGGAGCATGAGTACAGCATGCTGCCTTGCTACCTTAGAGCTCTGAGGGCCCCCGGCACACCTTGAGGCTAAAGCCAGCCCAGCAGAAGGCAGACGTCAAAGAGGGAAAGAACCTAAGTCCTATTTGAGTCCTGGATCCAGCTGTGCCTGAAGACCACCAGGGGACTTTTCAGTTATGCAAGCCCATTAATCTTCTTTTATGCATAAAGCAGTTTGGGTTGGGTTTCCTGTCACTGATAACCAAAAGGAGGTTTTTATTCTGCTTGAATCAGGGTTTTAGGGCAACAAGGCGCACCTCAGGAGACTCTCCTGGTGGTGAGAACAGAAACTGAAGAGTCCTTCTCAAGGGGGATGTGAAATTCAGAGGGGAAGAAGGGTTCTCAGCCAGAACCTCCTGGCCAAGCTGCTCCTTCCACCTGGAGATTCTCCTTCCAGAGTGCTTGTATTTTTTTTTTTTTTTTAATAAGGGACCTGATTCTTTCCACAGGTATTTTACATGCAGCTTGACTCAGCTTTAAAAATCAACTGATAATACTATAAATACCTGTCATTTGTGCAGCTCTGTTTCTGCGGCTTCTCTCTTTGCCCTGCCCCCTGCTCCCCAAGCGCCATCTGCCTCCTCAGTCAGAAGACAGAGCTGTCATCCTCTCTCTGGGCTCCCTGCCCACCCTCCCTGCCCCATCGGAATCACTTCAGCAGCAGCCCTGGACGCTGCTTGCTGATCCCGCCGGTAGCTGGACTATCTTCTCTGGGGTCCACTCAGAACCTCTGCTCCCTGCCTCCCACCTTGCCCACCTCCAAAGCCAGCTGACCAGCATCTCCACCTTCCCCCAAATACACACTCACATCCCCCCACCCCATCCAGAACACCCCGTCGTCTCTGCCTGCTGGCCCAAGCCTTACACCCTCTATCCTGCCTAGGCCCGCGATCCCGAAGCTTCTCTCCTGAGATCCCCGCATGAGGATATTAGCCTGCCTGCCTCAACTCACTTCCGCCTGGTGCCACCACCGCCCGATCCAGGCGGACATGGGGGAAAGGCATTCTACGGAAAGTCGGAACGTCGTGCTCCCTCTGGGTTGCTTCCCCTGGCACACGCCCGGTTCCCATGCACACACATGCTCACTCATTCACAAATTCCCACACCCACAGGTGTCTCCCTGTGCACACATCCGCCTGCTTCCTCCCTGCACCGACACACACACACACACACACACACACACACGCCCACGGCTTCCTTCCTGCAGATGCATGCCCACACATCCCTAACTTGGGATGGGAGGAGATCTCGTTTCGGCAAGGAGTTCTCACCTTCAGGTGGGTGGAGGGGGGTGGGGATCAAACATAGACTTCTTTCAGGTCTAAAGAAACGTATTTTGGTATCTCCAATGGACCAAATTCAATTCCAGGGAGAGGCGGGAAGTCGAGATGGGAAAAGGTGGAGGCCAGAGAAATGAGGGGTGTATTGTTGGTCCCCCCTTGCCATTCACCCGGCACCAGGGCCTAGAATCACACACCTCCCTCCGAGAGTTTAATCCGCTTTCCAGGTGCTTTACAAAGATGTTTTCTATGCTGGAGAGCAGTTTATCCCTGTTTATTTCTCTACCTTCAAATCTTATTTCTTGACAAAAACCAGAGAGATTTGCATAAATTATTATCCATGATAATGCTTAATATGGAGTTGTTAGGTGTATGTCTTTGCCAGCATCTTTAAATAGTCACAGCTATAGGAAGGTATTTACTATAATTCCTCGGAGTAGGTTGAATTATTTACCCCTCACCCTAAATCACATGTTCTTAGTCTTAACCACATTCTCGTAGATCTCTTGAAGACATTGTTTTATTTAGGGTGGGGCCCAAATGAATGAGGGTGGACTTTAATCTCATTACTGGAGGTCTTTATAAGGCACAAGAAATCCGGACGTAGCCAGAGAAAGCCACGGGTTGGAGCTGGAAGGCAGAAGTCAGCAGGACCCTGGGAGAGAAAGGAGAGAACATCTTCCCTCTCTTTGGGATGGGAAAGTCAAGGAATTCAAAGATCACCAGCCAGCCAGAAAGCTCCCAACTCCTGTAGGAGACAAACCTTCTAGTCTGAAGCCATAAGCCAATACATTTCCATTGCTTAGGCCAACCCATTGTGTGGTATTTGTCATGGTGGCTCAGGCAAACTAAAACACGCCCACTTTGCAGATGGGAATACTGAAAGCTCCGACCAGCCCTGGGTGTCACAGCGAATGTGGCAGAACTGCAGCTTGAGCTCAGGTCTGCTGACAGTCCAGCCCTAAAGGGCAGCCACCAAGCTAGAATGCCTTAGGCTTTAGAAATTTCCGTTGAATCTGAAAATCTTTGTTTATTTTGCCAGAGCCCTTCGATTTTCTAAGGTGGCTACCGAATAACTTAGCGGGTCTTTGAGAGAATGAAATGATCTCATGTGTTTGTTAATACTTTGCTGGTCAGAATCTTTCTTTTTAAATCCACTAAATGTGAATGAGCATCTTTGACTGGAAACATATTTAATTCATTCTTCCATCCCAGGAATCTGCAGAACAGCACTTGGCTCATAGGAGGTACCTTGCCAACATTGAAAGGGAATTAAATAAAACCAAATTCAGGTATTTGTTCTAGATGTGTCCCACACAAGCTCATTAATAAAGGGACTATCAACAACAAAAATAGCATTGAGAGAATAAATCCTTCAGGGGTCCAGTGGCCTAGCCATTCTTTGCAGCTCTTCAACTGCTCTTATCAAACTATCAGAGTCTCTAATCTGGCTAGGAAAGCTTTGTGAGAAAACATTGCTCTTGCCTGCAAAGGCTGCCGCTGGTATAGAATCACCTTGCACTCTGGCAAGCCATTTTCCAAATTCTGAAAACCTCTCTATCCCTCAACACTGTGTTTCTCATTGGTTCATGTCCTGCACAAACAGCCTTGTGCTTCCTCCACACTCAGATGGATTAAAACACCCCTTGCACACTCGACATTATGTTGCAAAGAGAAAGGATTTGTTGTCCAGACACCGAGAAGGATTTGAATCACCCCACGTGGAGTGGGGTCTCTCCCCGTGATGCAGGGCTGGTGTGAAAATTAGCAGATGTAAAGTGCTTAGCTCAGAGCCCGGCACCCAGGAAGTGGCGGGGAAGAGGAGGTGAACCCAACCGCTTCCTCGCACATTTCTGCCACAGCCGCTGGTTTCTCATGATAAAACACCCCAAAATCCCAGACCCATCAAGATGAGCTCATCTTCTTAACCCTATTTTGCTCAAGTCTCAGCTTTTTGCAATTTCTCAAAGACAGTTCTCCACTTGTGAGAGCCCAGCCTTCTGATTCGGGACCGGGAATGCCCAAACCCACCCCTTCTGTATGCCCACTTCTAATCTGCCCCTAACTTCGCCCTTGCACCCCCACCTCCCACCCCTGGGCCTTGTGAGATAGAGCCAGACAATACAAAGCAGAATTTAGTAATGCACATGGAAAAAAAAAAAGATTATGAAAATGAAAAGTAAATAAATATGGATGTCGAGGACCTAATTCTGATAAGCGGATTTTCAAAATTAGCCAATTGCAAGAGTAGATTAAATGCATTTGATGTGGTGGGTGGAAGGGAGTCAATTAAGATGCTCAGCAAACCCCATTTCAGCTGATTCCAGGGAGGAGGCATCGCAGGCCCCTCTGCTTTGAGCTGGTTTGCCAGGATAAATGCTGAATGCCTTTTAAGAGCAGTAATTTGCTGTTGTCATGCTGGTAAACAGGCCTCCTGGAAAGGGGCCACTCACTGCCTTCTGAACACAAGGCGGACCAGCAGGACAGGGAGGGGGCCGCTGGGGGGGGGTGCGACTGCTGGGCTGGGCGGGCGAGCGGGGCCTGCCAGCTCCGGGCTGGGGTGGGGGGGCACTTGCTGTCCACTGGGACACAGGCAAGTGCCAAGGACAAAAGAATGACACCGGCCTCCCCGTCACCTTCCCCTGCCATCCGCCCCTCCACCCAGTTCTCTGCAGTAAGAATTCTCATCCCAGAATACGCTGCAGCCCCTTCCATGGCAACCGTGGCACCCCTCCCTGACTGCCTCTGCCTCCTTCCCTCCTGCCGCCTTCTCCACGCAGCCCGTCCCCTTCCCAAAGAGGGTGAGGGCTCCCCTCGGGCAGGTGACAGGTGGCATTCACCACTTCCAACCCCAAGCCCACCCGGAAGGAGGAGGGTCAGAACTCCAAAATGACCAAGCCCTGGCCCTCCCGGGAACACCACATTCAGGGGCTTTGGAGCCCTGCAAAGTCCTGGCTGTGTTTTAGGTTTGGGGAAACAAAGGGGAGACAGATTATGCTTTACTGCTGGCTTGTGGCTGAGGCGCAGAGAAAAGGCAGTGATTTAAACACATCCTGACACATCCGTACATCTTCAAATGGGGTCCCAGGGCCCAGATTTGGCAATGACCTTAAAATGCTTCCAGGCTGTTCCTTAAAGGAGCTGAGGGCCCCAGGTCACCATGTGATCCTAATGCCTGAGCTGGGACGGGGGTCACGGGTGAGGGCATAGAGGGCACTCACCTAGCACCAACCTGGGCCCAGGTACTCTACTTAACTGGCCTGGTTTAAATCTCCCAGCTGGCGTGAGCTTCCCATCACACCTAGAATAAACCCCACAGGCCTGGCATACCTGCCTTCTGCTGACCTCACTGATCTCACCCCCTACCCCAACAGCTCCTCCCACGCGATGCTCCAGCCTCCTTAGCCAGCTTTCCATTCTCTTAGCACCCTATCCCCACCCCCACCCCCTTCCTGCCCCAGGACCTTTGCATTTGCTGTTCTCTCTGCCTGGGTTGCTCTGCCGATGTTTATACCAGGCCAGCAACTTGGCATTCAGCTCCCCCCGAGAGGCAGCCCCACCCCATCCCCACCTCCCAGCCATCTCTCTCTCTCTATCACCACCACCCCCTTTAATTGACTTCACAGCAATTATCACCGCTTTCAATCACCTTGTTTCACTGACTTGTTTGTGAGTTTATCCTCTGCCTCCTCACTCCGGTGAGAACATGAACCTCGCCTGTCCAGAGCAGCTGTGTCCTAGCACCAAGAACGGTGCCCAGCACCCAGTTGGCACTTAATCAATATCTGTTGGAAGAATGAATAAAGGAAGAAACCAAGGGACAGAGGATGTGTGAAACGACTCACCCAAGGTCAGGCAGCTGGGTGGGGCCGGGCCTGGCACTCCCCTGGGTCTGGCTGCAGATTCTTTCCCAACCCTGGCAAATCCCACCAGCTGGAATGGAGGGGGTGAGGGTGGGGATGCAAGCTGGGGACAGGCACCTGCCTGTGGCAGCTCCTGTCTGAGCTGAGCTCGGGGAGCCGTAAGGCAAGGTGTCATCTGTGCCCTTGGATGCAGGATCCGGAAGAAGCTGCCCCGAGGAAGGAGGTCCTCCCCTTGGGTCTCCCAGTAGCTGAGGCAGGGATGTGAAGCTCCACGGCTTGTAGATGGCAAAGATGGGACTCGAACCCCAGCAGGCTGATGGCCGGGGAGTGCGTAGTCAGGGGAAATTCTGTCCTCAGAACCATGACATCTCAGTCCAGGGAAGTGATTCTTAAACATTGCAGGCAAGAGAACTCTCTGGAATTGCCATTTAAAATGTCAATCTTGTGGCCCTGTCCCAGTGACTCTCGGTGGCACCGAGGGGTGGGGGCAGGTGGTGGCACATCTAATGAGTGCCCCAGGGGACTCGGATGCGGGAGCTACAGGGACCCAGGCACTGTTTTCCGGGCCATGGGAGCAGTGCATCCAACAGCGTCCCGTCTAAAACCGTCACCCCCCTCACCTTGGTCTCCAGCCCACGCCCTCCTCTGTCCTCTCAAAAGTGAGGTGAGAGGGATTCAATCAATGCCTGTCGCTGGCTTTTCTGCTGTCAATCGATGAAATCTGAAAGTCTTCCGCTGGAGCATCCCGGGAGCTGGGGGGAGGAAGGAGAGGTGTCTGGTCGAATTCTTCCTGTGATCCTGCGCCTGGCCTGGACCACTGGGTGGCCAATGACAAGGACAGTTGGGACACCCAGTGTCAAGGGAGAAGATTGGCTTTGAAAAGAACCGGTGGAGACTTGGGTTCAATGGAAAAGGCTCCCTTTCCACACGGCCCTCAGGAGACAGTGTGCTGACCCCAATGCCACTGCCAGATCTCCTCCTGGGAAGGGCTTCCTTCCAGAAGACTCTGGCCGTCTCTTCCGCCCTGTTCCATCAGACGGTGGTTGCAAACTCTGAAAACAGCCAGGTCCCTCCAGAACCCAGCCTGAGGAACCCAACAACTGAACGAGCCAGGCTTTCCCACCTTTGCTTGCCCACACAAGACGAGACCCCAAGAAATTATGCTTTCCCAGGAGTGAGGTCTCACAAGCCATATCCGAAGGCTGTTCCTACAGAAGGTGTCTGGAATGAGCAGGGAAACTGTGGCCGTTGCTGCCCTACCTCATCTAGATATGTAAATGCTTGGTCTATTTGCTGATATAACTGATCTCACTGTATGATGGTCACGTATCTCACAAGGATGGGGCTGGGGTGGCCAGAAGAGCAGGTTTGGAAATAAATATAGTGACCATTTATTGGGCAAGAGCTTCAATCCAGGCACCTACTAAGATACAAGGGCAGTCTTATCTGCGGGCAGTTCCAAGTGTCAAGTACCAGAGGTGCAGCCAGCTTCACAGATAAGAAAACCAGGGTCAGAGAGGCCCACATGCCCCCAGAGCCCAGCCTCCCTCCCTCCTGGAGGACACACAGTCATGGCACCTCTGCAAAATGGAGATGACAGCTGCCGGGACCTGCCCCATCTCAGGGAGCCTGCCTTCATATTGTTAAATATGTTGACTGTCACCCTGGGTTTCAGGGGAGAGGATATGACACAGATCTGGTATGAAGTCCCCACTAATCTATAGAACCCTCTGTCTCTGAGGAGGCTACCTGGTTCAGACGAAAGATCCAGAACAGAGCTGTAGGCCATCAAAGATTCATCCCAGCTCTGCCCATCCTTCTAAGCCTCCGTTTCCTCACCGACCATAAACAACCCCAAAGAATGACGCCTCCTGACTACCTCACAGAGCTGACAGTGATGGGAACCTCTGGGTGCCTACTGGGTGGGTGGGAGGGGTGCGGGAGGGGGCGGGGGGAATGGAGAGGGCCCTGCAGGATGCTTTGCAGTGTGAGCGCTCAGAGACTCCCAGGCTGTGGCTCCCACCAGCTCCCACCCCCACCCAAGCCCTTTCTTTGCTGAGGACCTAGGAGCTTAAAATGAGTCTTCAGGTCTGAGCCAAGGCAAAACAAACAAAAACAAACAAAAATCATTAGAACCTTTCTCATCAGGGACTTGTCTTCAGCTATATTCGCCAACCCCGCCAGGCCGGGGTCTACCTTCCGTTATTTGCCTTTTGCTTTTTCTCTGTCCCAGCCAGCTTTCCTCGGAGCCCAGTCGCCCAGTTTGCGGGAAGCCTCCCGCGTGCGGCTCTGGCTGCGCGTAAGGGGCGCCGACAATCCCGCACCCGGTGCCTTCTGCCTTGGGAGCCACAGCAGGACGGAGGAGACAGAGGGGGAGGATGGAAGGGGAGACACGAGAGAAAGAGAGGGGGACGCTGATTGCCGAGATAAACAAATGTGAGGCCAATGACCCGTGGCAACCTCGCGCCTCCCCCCGTTCCCCCCCACCCCCGCCCCAAGGAAGAGAAAAGGCTGGAAAAATGCAAAACCCAACCACATGATGGGGGAAGTTGGGACCCTGCTGGGTGTTTGCTGTCACCAACCCCCACCCCAACTCTGGGGGAGGGGAGAGAGGGAGGGAGCAGGAGAAAATTCCAGCACCTAACCGGTGAGGTTGCCAGAAGGGGTCTGTGAAGCCAAAACTATGAAAACGGTTAGGAGGGAGGGTCCGTGGCTGGGAAAGAGGAGAGAGAGAAAGCTGGAGCTGCGACCTCAGTCCTGTCCGCCCTTTGCCCCACTCCCGCGGTTCCCGCTGGGTAATAAGGGCTGGGGCAGCGTCTAGACCCAAAGGGGTCCCTCCTGCAGGAACACCTTTTTGTCCGTGAGCAGGTGATGATAGATAGAGAAACCAGCTCAGAAAAGGTGGTAAGTAGCCCAGGGTCACCGGGAAAATTAATATCATAATTGAGAATAACAACGAGGCTTCCTATTTGCCAGATAAAATAGCACCAAGGATGTGCCGAAAAAGCCGGAAAAAGAGATTTTGAGATCATTTTTTATTTCTCTGCGGATGCAGTTGGTGTGGGGTTTTTCCCTTCTCTCCCCCAGGGACGGTGTAGCTGCCACTGTCTTTTTTTTTTTTCCCCTGTCCTTTGGTGCCTGAGACCCTCTGTCTCCCCCAGGGTTGCATTTCCTCCCTCTTTCCAGGGCACAGAAGTGCCCCTTCCACCAGCTTCCCCAGTGGCACGCTGACCCACCACCAGCACGCCCCATACTGGGGAGCAGCCTCAGCACTGCAGCAAAGGGAGTGAAGAAAACACAGCCTTTTAGCAGTAGGAGGCAGAAGTTCAAATCCCAGCTCTGTCCATCCCAGGGCCCTTAAGCAAAGAACTTAAACCTTTGAACCTCAGTCTTTCTTCTCTGCAAAATGGGGCGACTCCTGAAAGGTCATTACAAAGATCAAATGCCACTAACATGCCGGCAGTGTCCCTGCCCCAGCCGGGGTGACATGGAGCACAGCCATCCCAGCACTGCCGGAAACCATGTCATCGCATGCAACAGATAAACTGCACGCGTGTTCAGGGCAATTTATGGGAGAACTTTCAAGAGCTATGAAATTAATTGGAGGGTGTTAACTGTAGAAATAAAGTACCAGAAGAACATTACCTCTGAAGAATTAGAACAAAGCAATTAGCGAGGAAGATAATGGTCTAGAGAAGGAGTAAGACACAGGCAAATAGATGGGGCTTGAGACCCAGGTAGGGGCAGCCCATCCATCTAGGAGCCCGCTGTGGGGGGAAGAGGGAGGGGTGCTTGTGGAGCTTGGGTGGGGGGGAGCTGTGCATGGAGCCCAGAAGAGGTAGGGCCAGCAGGGGTGGAGCCCAAGGGCCTCATTAACCCTTTGAGGTCCCCATGAGTACAACCCTCTACCCTTGGGTTTTCTTCCACCAGGACCACATAATTAACACCAGGTCCCCAGACAACTCCCATACAGGTGAACGCTAAGTGATGATGCTGGATGTGGAGTCTAGACTCTGTTCTGCCCTTTACAGGCTGTGTATGAACTTCAGCCCATCAGTGAAGTAGACTGGAGGCAATGAACTCTAAGCTCCTTTCTAGATTCCCAAATCAAGGTGTACAAGCGCTCTGGAATATCAGGATGGGGTATTAGGGCAGGTGGGATGGGGGAGGATCGGTTGCTTAGACTGGACCAGGAGGGGTTGGAAAGACCATGAAATAAAATAGAATGGAATCCCAGCCCTGACTGGGTATGTGGCCTTGGTCTAGTCGCTCTACCTGGGTAAGTTGGAGAAGCAGGTGAATGAGCACTGAGACATTGTTAGGAGCTACCAGTCCATAGGGTGAGGCGCTGCTCTAGGCTCCCTGCCCTCTGGGCGGCTCGGATAGAACTCAGACCCGTTCCTACTTCCAACCTTGACCTCTTGGAGTGAATGAAAATAATCCACACCAAGGAATGGAGTGGATTAGGGGTTGGGCCTGTGACCTAAGCCAGACCAATCAGAATGAATCTCAAGACTTTTGCAGACTTTCCACAGACGTGCTCCCCCCACCCCATGTAAAACAGGAGGCATGTGGTCACAGAAACTAAGACATTCTCCCAGGGAGTCCTGGATCCAGCCATACCTGAAGCTAGACTGCTTCTTAAGCCCTTGATGGCTAAACTCAGCATACACCGTTGGTTTATTTAATAAAGCTTTCCCCGTCCCACCAAATCACCAGCTCCTTTGAAACTGAGGTTCCTAAATGCCCCTGCCTGGCTCCAGGGTAGTAACCTCTACCTCTGGCACGATCCCGGGAGCAGCAAGCACACTGGCCATTGCTGCCATGTCCAGCCTCTCCTCTTACTCAGGATCTCCACACATTCACCTTTCTAATAAGCATTGCCAGGAGCCAGCCCGCTCTCAGCTCTGGGCCCCCGTGCATCTGGGCTCAGAGCTGTGTTAAATAAAGACTGCAGCCCTGAAACTGTTCAAATGGATCTACGTCAAAGAGGACAGCGAGGGGATGCTTTTAAATATGTAGTAACCAAGAGTCCCTCCTCTGTCCACTTTTAGCATGCCTCACTGCCTCACCCCAAACCCTGTCATAAATTAATTCACACATTAATGCCTTAATATGTCTCTCCTCTAGTTTTAAAAGAGGAACAGAACTGGAAATTTTTAACCCAAGGGACAGATTTGGGAATGGCAGCATTTGGGCCCTCTGTGGCAGACCCATGAAAGATATGTTTTGGGACAGAGGGACTTTTCCAATCCCCCTCGAGCCACACCCCTCGGCCCCCACTGTCCCCATAGTTTAAAACACCCACCACAAATCCCCACATCCTCTTCATTCTCCCCAGGAAGCTGCAGCACAAAATCCATTCCGGGCAGAGATTCCAGTTCAGGTTTGTGCTTTCCCTCCTCAGGGAGGAATGGAGAGGGACGGGGCCCTCTAAGAGATGGGTGCCTGGGGTCAGGATTTCCTACTTGGGATGGGATCCAGCACTGCAGGACCTTGAAGGGGAAACTTCCAGTGACAGTTGAAAGGTGAACCAGGCGCCTGAGACGTCAGGGCTCCCCCAGGGTGATGTTGCATCTGGCCAAGCGGTCCCTCCACCCCCACCCCCCACCCATCCTGGGTTGGAGTGAGCCAGACTCCCACCCCCCAAGATGCTCAAAGCTATGCTCAGCATCCTTGCCAGGACCCAGGCTCCAGCCTAAGGGCTTCAGGGCACATTATTTCTTGCAACCCTCACTACTAGCCTATGGAGCAGATACTAGTATTATCCCCATTTTACAGATGAGGGAGCTGTGGGCCAGAGAGGGCAAGAAGCCTGTCCAAGCCCAGCCAGCCAGGGAGCAGCAGGGCCAGGATTCAAGCCCAGTAATTCTAAGGCCTTGACTCCTACCCTGCATGGCCTCCCTGTTAAACTATGCGCCCATTTTCCTGCATTACATGGCGTACCACTTGTCTAGGTGACTGTGTGCTCCTGTCACAGGCCAGGCCCTGGGCTGGGCAGAGTATAATCTTTATTTCATTTAGTCTTCACAGCCACCCTGCAAAGTTACCCAACAAGTCCCATTTTACCAATGAGAAGAGACATGAATGAGCACAGACCCCTTGGCTGGCCATGGTATTACTGGGATTCGAACTTGGGTCTGTCTGATCCCAACACCCATGCTCTCTGTCAATCAGGGGTCAAGAACTGCTGGGTTATGATAGCCTACAATAGTATCTTTTATTTTTTTTAAATGGTGAAATAATTGTAGAATCATAGGAAATTGCCTCTGTAGCTAAGAGAGGTCCTGTGTACCCTTTACTCAGTTTTCCCCTGAAACTCTAGTACAGTATCAAAATCAGAAACTTGGTGTTGGTACGATCCGTGTGTGTAGTTCTATGACATATTATCACAGTGTTTAGGTTCGTGTAACCACCAAGGCAATCAAGATGCAAAATTATATCATCCCAAAGGCCTCCCTCCTGCTACCCTCCCCTGCCAACCGCTAACCTGCGTTCTGTCTCTATGCCATTTAGAGAATGTTCTATACATTGAATCGTATAGTGTGATGGTTGGATTCTGGTGTCAACTAGACCAAATGATGATGCCCAGTTGTCTGGTCAGGCAAGCACTGGCCTGACCGTGGCTGCAAGGGTATTTCATGGCTGGTTGAGAAACTGGAAGGCTGAGGTATTAAATCATCAGTCAGTTGACTGCATCTGTGGCTGATGACATCCGCAATCCACTGAGGCATGTCTCCCACAATGAGATAATCCAATCAGTTGGAGGCTTTTAAGGAAGAAGAGAGATTCTTTCACTGCTCTGCCAGCCAGGCTCACCGGCTAAACTGGCTGAACCGGCTCCCCTCCTGTGGAATTCATCAAGATCTTTCATCGGAACCGCCAACTTCACAGCCTGCCCCACGGATTTTGGATTCTTCCATTCCCGTGGTTGCATGAGACACCTTTATAAATTTCATATCTACAGACTCCTCCTGTTAGTTCTGTTTCTCTAGAGAACCCTAACACGTGATCTTTTGAGATTGGCTTTCACTCACACAGGTCTTATTTTAAAACAAAAAATCAACCTTTATGAGTACCTATTATCTGTCATGCACCTTTTCTTTCCTTTCTGGAATGTATCACATAAGACTCTTTTGGTGCAGATGACAAAACCCCAACTCAAACTGACTACATGTCCTAAAAGGGAATGGATTGGCCTTGGTAACTGAGAAGTCCAGAGTTGGGCTGCTTTCAGGCTCAGCTGGATCTAGGGGCTTGCTGGGCCTTTTCTGTTCTCCTTATTGGGGCTCTGGTCTCCCTCCCCAGCTGCCTCTCACCACTTGGCAGCTGCCACTAGCTCAGACCCCACACCCAGTAGTTCCCGCCTTACATCCTGCCAGCTCCTGAATCCAAGCAAAAGGAGCACTTCTTCCCTTAGAAAAAGTTCCAGCAAAAGTCTGGTCTTGATTGGCCTAGCTGGGTGCTCATCTGACCCAGAACCAATCACAGATGGGGGCAGAGAAGTTTTCAGTGCCCTAATTGGTCAGTCCTTGGTCACGTGGCCTCTCCCAGAGCCAAGTATGCTAATCACAGGAACTGAGACTGGACTGGGTGGTTCCTTAAAGAAAAATTGGGGTGCCGCTGTCAGAGAAAAGGGGAGTAAATGCTGAGCCTGTGAGCGTCATGATGGTGCCATCCGACTCATTTATTTTTCAAAAAATAGGAAGAAACTAAGGCTTGGAAAGGCTAAGCGAGTTGCCCAAATTCAGAACTCTAGGTCTTAGGAAATTGCCCTGCTGGGGCTCTCCTATTCCAGCAGTCTCCCACCCCTGCTGGAGACACCCACCCTCCCTTCACTTCTGTGCCCACAGACAAAAGTGGGAGGCTCCGGCAGCAGCAAACCTGGAGTGACACACAGCTCTATGTGTCATTCGGGCAGGTGCACCACGTTTGTGACTCAGCAAAGGGGCCACACGTGGGGCCTGAAGAGGAGGCCAGAAGCGATGCTTAGTTTTATGTCAACTTGGCCAAGCTGTGGTGTCCAGTTGTTTGGTCAGATACTGGCCCAGTTGTAACAGGGGAGGTATTTTGTCTGTACCCAGTTAATCTTGTATAGATTAGCCTCCACGGGTGTTCATCCAATCAGTGGGAGGTCTTAACAGCAAGAACCGAGGATCCAGAGGTCAGAATAATTTCTGCCTCAAGATTTCAATATCAACTCTGCAGAATTTCTAGCCTGCCAGCTTCCCCTAAGGAATTCGGACTCAAGACTTCAATGCCACCTTTACCGGAACTTCCAGCCTGTGGCCTGCCCTAGGGAATTTAAACCTTCCAGCTCCTACAATTGCGTGAGCCAAGCTCTTATAATAAATCTCTTTGCACATCACACACTCACGTACACACAAACATATGTACACATATGCACACATGTGCACACCTCCTCTTAGTTCTGCCTCTCTGGAGGACCCTGGCTGGTCCATGGGGACGCCATGCGTGCCCGTCCTGGAGCGCAGGCTGGCCCTGAGCTGCTCACACTCACGGCCCCAGGCACGTGCTGACCCTGGCACCTGATCGACACGTGGACTGCCACGTGGCTCTGAGAGAGCCGGGGAAGGGACAGCTGCCATCCAACAGCGGGGACAGGCAGATGGAGCCAGTGACTCAGCACGGGGGCCAGATGTGGCCAGATGAGAAGAGTAAACAGCAAGGCTTTGAGGCCAAGCCTGCCCCCGCGCCCCCTCCCCAGAGCCAGGCGAGCCCTGGGCGGTGACAGACAGATGGGGGAGGAGGGGATGGGGGAAATGGATGGCCCATCACATGAGCCGAGTGAGCAAAACCAGACAGATGGATTCGTTAAAGTAACCGGCCCGCAGGAGGGAACGGGGCTCGGCACTAGAGTGGGAGGAACCGGGCGAGCTCCTTCCTGCCTGCCTGGGTCGGGCCCCCAGACCTGGGTCGCTCCAGCTGGGGCTGGGCCCTGCCCTTACCCACCTTCACTCTGTCTAAGGTGGCATCCAGAGGCGGGCCATATGGCAGGAGATGCCGTATGTCTGCTGCTTGGACCAGTGGCTCAGAAGCACAGGCAATGGCAGCGGATTGTGAAGCCCTTGACCTGACTTCCTATCCCAGGATCTCTGTTCCCTTTCCCCAACCTCTCACTGCTGTCAGTGCTATTTGTGGAGCGCTTGCCATGTGCCAGCTAATAGCATTCTAGGGGCATCACCTCCACCTTATGCTTACTGTTCCCTCTACCTGGAACCCTCTCCCTGCAAGGTCCCCGCAAGGTCCCCGCAAGGCCAACACCTCCTCTGAGAAGCCCTCCCTGACTACCCCATCTCCAATAGCCACCCCCCCAGCTCCCCATTTTAGTTTTATTACGGCCTCATCACTCCCTGAAACCATCCCGTTCATTTACTTATTGGCTTTGTCCCTCTGCTAAAGTATAAGTTCCTTGAGGACAGAGACTGTGTCGACATCTCTCATGGGTGCATCCCCATGTGTGGAACAAGTGCCTGGCACATAATAAGTGTTCACTAAATGTGCATGGAATGGACTTAAGTTTCACAACCCGCTCCCTGCTTCACTTCTCTCCTTGGCACTAAGCACTAACACACCGCACGTTTGCTTTCTTTGTCGTCTCTCCCCCAACTAGAACAGAAGCTTCATGAAAGAAGCAAATTTTTGTCTGAATCCGGAGAGCTTTCTTGGGTCTTTGGGCACATCCCATTACCACACCCAGTTACAGAGGAAGGTGAGGGGGAAGGAAGCCACCTGCTCACTCAGACTGGGTGAGGCCGAGCGGTGGCCAGGACCCAGGCTACCTGGTACCCAGTCCTGCTGCCCATCTCAGAGGTTTGCCCCCCACCCTGCTCCTCCCGGCTGTCAGGCGATGCCACATCAGGCCCTGTAGTAGTCGGGGTTCTCTAGGAAAAAAGAACCAATGGAAGAGATCTGTAAATATGAGATTTTATAAAAGTGTCTCATGCAACTGTGGGGATGCAAATTCCATAGGGCAGGCCATTAGCTGGCAACTCCAATGAAGGTCTTCCATGAATTCCCCAGGAGAGTCTGGCTGGCCGTAGTGGAGAGAGGGGTTCTGTTTTCTGACTTTTCCTTAAAAGTCTCCAACTGATTAGATTAGATGTCACCCATTGCATAAGGCACTGCCCTCAGCCAACGGCAGATGTTATCGGCCATTGATATAATTAACATGCTGATGATTTAATAAACTAGACTTCTGGCTTCTTAACTAGCCATGAAATGCCCTTGTAGTAATGGTTAGGCCAGTGCTAGCCTGACACTGGGCACACAGCCCTAAACTAACTGCAGTGCTCAATATGGGGGGCTGAATAAGTAGCCCCCAAAGATAGCAGGACCTAATCCCTGGATCCTGTGACGGTGGCTTCATATGACAGAAAGGGCTTTGCAGGTGTCATTAAGTTACAGATTTTGAGATAGGGAGGTGATCCCGGATTATTTGAATGGACCCTAAGTGGAACCCAAAGTGTCCTTATTAGAAGGAGGCAGAGGCAGATCTGAATGCAGAAGTCGGGGAGATGTGATGATGAAAGCAAGGACTTGGAGTGATGCGAGAACGAGATCATGGGCCAAAGAATGCAGGAAACAGACTTGCCCCCAGAGCCTCCAGAAGGAGCCAGCCCTTCCGACACCCAATGAAGATCATTTCGAACTTCTGACCTCCAGAACTATAAGGGAATAAATGCGTGTCGTTTGAAGCCACTGAATTATGATAATTTGTTCCCACAGCTAATACAGCCCCGTCTGCTCCTGAGCAGACCTAGGGATATCAAGCCCTGTGTGTTTCATGGAATCCCCTCCTGGCCTGCCCCCTGCGGCAAGCAGGGAGCATGTCAAGGGGCAAGGACAGAATAATCACCTCGAGAGCTGGCATTCATGGAGTACTCCCTGTGTGTTGAATGCAGACCCCTCCTTGTTTCCTCCTGGCCACATCCCTGTGAGGTGAGCGCTACGAAGAGGCTCGGAGAGGCAAGGTGAGGTGCTCAAGGGCACACCCCAAGTAGCAGGGCTGGAATTTGAGCCCCTAGTTCTTTTTATTTTTTTTCCCCCACCATTTTCTGCATCATTTAAGGCCGTCTGGCTCAGCCAGCAGCTCCAAGATGCTGGCCCACAGGCACTCAAACACCCTGACGCTGCTTTTCGGCAGCTTCTAAAAGAGCCACAGCACTGCCTTCTTTTTCTCCATTTGTAACCAGGCATTCTCTTCCAGTTAATCACATACCAGAAAGTCTCATTCTGTCCCGATACGCCCACAAATGTATCTGAGATTGCCTAGGAAGTGCAAAAAAAAAGCACACATTCTATTTGCAGTCCTCTAAGGCCCCTCCAGCAAAACTTGAGATGGTGGGTGGCTAACCAGTGGCCAGCAAGCCCCACCTGGTCCTGCAGGAAGGTTCTGCTTGGTACACACTACATTTAAATTAGCGTCTGGCATATAATATCAGAAGATTTCATATAAAAATCTGAATGTGCAACTCCTTTTCAAAATCCAAAGTCGGGATCACATTTAAGACCACTTCTGGGTAGATCAGGGCAGGTGTGACTAAGCTGCAATGACAAACACTTCCACATCTCAGGGCCTTCCCACCGCAGGTGTTTATTTCTTACTTGCCATGTCCAGTGGGATGGGGGTGGGGGGCAGGGGGCTCTGCCCCATGCAGTCAGTTTGAGGCCCAGGTGATGGAGGTGACACCACCTCCAAGAGGGCTGGTAAGTACAGTCTTCTGTGAACATTAGTTACTAGTTCAGGTTTCAGTGAACACGAGGGATCGGGGCGGCATGGAGGCTGCTAGGAGGCAGAGGGGCAGCAGTCTGGGCTAAGGCCCAGAGATTGGGGCTCTGTCCTGCAGAAGTTCCAGTCCTGTGAGGGAACCTTTAGGATGTGCATTTGTAGGAAAAGTAGGAGCTGCTGAGCCGATTTGAGGCTTAGCATACCCAGTTTGGCAGCAATCCACTGGAGCTGCGTGAGCACCGACCCACTCGGGGTTGCTGTGTCCAGATACTCAAGGAGTACACGCCACAGGTCCCGAAGGCATGTGTTATAGTTTCTGGGATGAGTGCTCCCCGCATCTCTGCCATAGAAGCCCTTCCCTCCCTAGACAGACGAGGGTGTGATCCAGTTGGCCCAAGTGCCAGGCCAGCCTCTCCCCTGGCGCCCCTGTGCCATTCCCCAGTGTCCGAGAAGGACTGAGTACAGCCCTGGTTAGTTCTGGGGGCCAAGATTGCATCCCCTGCTTTAGGGTCACTAAGTAGATCCAAAGTGAATGCAACTATCTCATCAGTATCAGCTCCCTGTAGTATAAAGCCCGAAGTCCTTTACAAGGCATTCAGAGAGTTCACAAATGGCCTTCAGCTTCATTTCCAGCACCCCACCACCACATTCCGTATGCTCCTGACAGTAATTCCCAAAGTCAGTTACATGGCCCTCAGGTGCTCCATGGAGCAAATTAATTGGGGAAGTAGAGCACACTGGATCCCATCGTAAAGAGTCACAGCGGACGCTGGTGTAATAAAGGCTCTGACAAGTCCTGTGGTGAAGAAACCAGTTTGACTTTGTCTAATCCAGTGTTTGCCAAACTGTGCCTTTTTCTCGACCAGAACCCACGATGTCCCTGGACCGGACATCCCGACCCCCAACACACCCTGCCCCTGTATTCGTGTTTATGCTGCTCTCTTTTCCTTGCACTTCTTTTTCTCAAATCAGCTTAGCAGCTCCTACTTTTCCTACAAATGCACGTCCTAAAGATTCCCTCACAGGACTGGGACTTCTGCAGGACAGAGCCCCAATCTCTGGGCCTTAGCCCAGACTGCTGCCCCTCTGTGCCTCCTAGCAGCCTCCATGCCACCCTTATCCCTGAAAGAGGGACATTCTTGGCCCCCAGAACTAACCAGGGCTGTACTCAGTCCTTCTCGGACACCGGGGTGGGCAGGACCCCTGGACTCAGTCACCCACATCACACCCATCCTCAGAGCCGCTTGGAGTAGATAAATGCCATTTTTTGAGGTCCCCACAGGTTAAAAGCACAAAGGGTAACATAATCTGAGGGATAATTTAAGTGCCTACATTTAATCATTCCTTCCACCAACATGTTTAGGGAGCCCCAGGTAGGTGGCAAGAACTATTCCAGGCACTAAGAAGACACCAGTGAATAAAGCACACAAGGACCTGTTTACACAGCCACTTACGTTCAAAGTGAAGTAGAGAGATAATAAGCAAACATTTAGTATGTCCGATGGTGACAAATGCTACAGGAAAAAACGGGGGGGATGGGGATTGCAGGAGGCAGGGGAAGGGGGGATCTTGTTTTGTATGGGGCGATCAGGAAGGCCACTTTGGTACAGTAACCTCTGAGCAGTTATCCAAGGGAGAAAGGGAGTGAGGCTTGTGGCTATCTATGGGAAGAACCTTCTAGATGAAGAGGACAGCAAAGGCAGGAGTGGGAAGTGTGCCTCTACCAAGGGTGGCGAGGCTGAAGCAGAGCCCGGGAGATGGCGCGACGAGGGGGCTCGCCCCAGCGAGTACAGGGGAGGTGGGGGGTAGGGTGTGACTGGGTTCTGGAATAATCTTGAAGAGACAGCCACCGGGGATGGCGGACAGAATCTAAGGGAAGCGTGAGAGAAAGAGCGGTATTACGGGTGACAGCAGTTAACATTCTCTGATGAACGTCTTCCCTTTTCCATTTCTGACAGGGCTATAAGTCTGCGTGTCACCTCATCTGGAATCTTAATCTGAGTCTTGTTAATGCGTGGGGCACAGGCCTGCCAGGCCCCCTTCCACCCTGGTTAGACACAATGCTGGGCCTCATGGCACCTCTTTGTACCCAGTGGCAACCCGGAGGCTCCATTTTACGGGGAATTAGATAAGGGGCCAAGGTCCATCAGGATTCAGCAAAACCCTGGGTCCTGAGTGTGACCGTGTCCTGCCCCAGGACACAAGGCAAATGCTACCTGCCGGTGCCACAGGTGGGCGAGAGCCAGGAGAGGTTAAATAGCCTGCTGTCTAGGGCATGGCAGAAGTGACGGAAGATCCATGGGGCCAGCAACCACTGACCGGTGCCTTGACAGAGACCTGAGGTCAGCCTGCTGGGAGGGGAGGACTTGAGTGGGTTCATCTCCCAACATTGCATCCCACCCTCCTGGAGAAAGAAGGGGGCTGCAACCCAGAGCATCTGCCCCCTGCTGCCTCCCACCCTGCCGGCTCATCTGCGGGTCTTGCAGTTTGCAGGCTCTGCCCTGAAAAAAGGATTCCAACAGGGGCTTCAACCCCTGGCCCTAAACTATGGGATAAGCCAGAGGCAGTGGCGACCACAGTAGCGTGATCTTTCACATGGGAAGCCCCACCTCCAGCAGACTAGCTCGGCCAGAGGAAGTCGGATGGGATTGAGTGGGCCAAGTCTGGAGTCTCCCTGCCCACCCCCCTTCCCATTTCATCCTCCTGGGCAGGAATGGGCTCTGGAGGGACTGCGGGAAGGGGAGGGCACAGCAGTGGTTGCAGAACCCTTTGTGGAGAACAGCCTTCATGGACTTAAAGACACCCACCACCCAGCTCTCCATGCCAGGAGAAGCTGCTAAGAAGAGGGGCAGCCGAGCACTGGAAGCTCTCAAAGCCAATAGCGAAGGAGCAGCAGGGCAGCCAGCCCCCTTCCACTGACCAAGGGCGGAGGGCTTCTGCCTGCTTGCCCATGCTCTCGGGCCTGGGAAGAAATGGGTAGTCAGCCAGGGGACCCACATTTTCATCCAGGGTTTGGCCTCAACTTCTGTGTGACCCCAAGAGAGTCTGAGCATTAGTTTGGGGCAGTGGGAAAACGGGGTTAGGTCTTAATGGTCTCTAAGAACTCTTGGCTCTGAGAGTCTCCATCTCCACGCATAATAGGAACCTCTGTAGACTCACGATTGTGTCATTTATAAACAGCCCCATGTGCCAGGTACAGCTGCAGGCTCCTAGACGACTCTGCCCGGAAGCCCCATTGAGGCTGGACCAGGCCTGGCACATCTGATGTGAGCAATGAACATTTTCTGTTATGAGGATCACGGTGTTGCCCCCCACTGTTCAGAAGAGAAATCTACAACCTGGAGGGGTTGCATGAGTAAGCGAAGGTTTCCCGTAGGAACCCCTTGTATTTCGGTTTGCCGATGCTGCCGGAATGCAATATACCTTCTGGTACATTACTATGGGTTGGCTTTTATAAAGATTTGTTAAGTTACAAGTTACAATTCTAAGGCCGTGAAAATGTCCAAATTAAGGCATCAACAAGCGGATACCTTCACTCAAGAAAGGCCAATCGCATCCGGGGTTTCTGTCACGTGGGAGGGCACATGGCGATGTCTGATGTCCTTCTTTGCCGGTTTCAAATGGCACTTTGAGCTTTTGCTGTCTCTTAGGGCTCTCCTCCTGCATCTCCAAATGTCTGTGTTCTCTCCAAAATGTCCCTCTCTTAAAGGACTCCAGTAAGCAGATTAAGACCTGCCTTGAATGTCGCCATGGCAACAACCAATCAAAAGGTCCCACCCCTTACAGCTTTTCTGGGGTACGTAGTTTCAAAACACACCTTGTCACCCGTGTGACAAGCCAAGGGCTTTCTCTGAAGCTGTCCGTTGCAGCTCAGAATGCCTCCTGTTCCTTATGCTTGAGGGCAGTTTTAGGAAAAGGTTTCACCGCTGCCTAGGAAAGTACCTAATGCAAGCTGGGTGGTCGGGGTGGGGGTGGGGGGACATAAAAGCAAATCCACGTGGCCCTCTCTGCAAACGCCTGCCGAGCCGGCGCGCGCTGACACAGGCAGATAGATGACCCGCAATTACGCGCCAGGAGCCCCCGCTCCACTCGGCCTCACCCCTGCTCGCTCCCGCCTAGTCTCCAAGCAATCTCCGACTTTTTGTGCATCTAAAGCTGAGATTGTATACGATTTCTTTCTCCGGCAGGGGAGGCCGTCCGGGAGGAGGTGGGGGGCCGCGGCGTGTTAATTCCTGAACAAAGGCAGGCGGAGAGGGAGCCGGAGCGCGGCCCTGCCCCCGCCGCCGGCTCCACGGCTCCCTCCTGGGTGCCCAGATCCTTTCCTCCGGCTGCCGAGGGGAGATTTTAATTGTGCGTGCCCTGCTCGGCCTCTACGGGGGCCGGAGCCGGGGGACAGAGGTGTGCGGACCCCTCGGCCAGGCTCCCGCGCGCCCCGGCAGGCCCCGGCGGCGTCAGTGCAAAGTGGTTCCCCGCGCGCGGGCGGGCGGCCCGGAAGGCGTTTAAAAGGTGTGTGGGAATCGGACAAGGTGGCTGTCATCGCCCAGTTCCCTGACCCCCGAGGGACCCCTCTGAGGAGTCTCTCTCTAAACGAAGGCAGGATTTAAGGAGTCCAGTTCCAGCGAGGGGTCCCCTAATCCACCTGGAGGAGACGGCGGACCGTGGGTGTGAGAGAAGATGCAGACGGCCCGCTAGAGACTCAGCCTTCCCGGTGTCCAGCCACCCCATTCTCTCCCCAGCACCTACTGGTTTCTATCTTAAAAGGAATGGACTGGGGTGCATGGGTGGTTCAGTGGTACAATGCTCACCTTCCCATGCGGGAGACCCGGTTAGATTCCTGGACCAGCACCTAAAAAAAAAGGAATGGACTGGCCTTAAGAGACAGCCCAAAGAGCCACACTATGGAGCAATTTCCCAAATTCGGCCATCAACTATCATTTGCAGGTTTTTTTGTCACCTCTGTGTACTACATGTACCTTTAAAAAGCAAACAAAAACAGGTAATACAATTACATAGCTCCAAAGTAAAACCAGATTCCAAGGTGAATGGGAGCCAGTCTTTCTGCCACCCCAGCCCCTGCCAGTCAGCTCCCCACATCCTCCCACCCTGAAAGGCAAGGATATTTATTAGCTTTTTGTAGACCTTTCCAGAATATCTTTACTGAAATGAAAGCAAGTATGAAGACACACTGTTATCTTCCCTCTTTTGTGCAAAACACAGCATATCCTACAGGCTGCTCTGTGTTTTGTTTTTCCACTTAATGTTCCACTCTGCACAAATGGAATGACATATGCATAAGGGTATTTGCTGTACTACAACCGCCGAAGATTGTAAATGACTCAGGTGTCCATTAACAGGGAGCTGGCTAAATGAACTATGGCACGCCCACACAATGGAGTATTCCATGGCCATATATATGTATAAAAACCAAGGGAAGATGATGACGTGCTCTACGTTCTGATTTAGAAAGTCCTCCAATCTGCAAGCTATATTAATTGAATGTGGGATAAATTCCCCAGAAATGGGACTGTGAGGTCAATGATACCTGCCTTTGCAGTTTTGATAGATACTATCCAATCTTTCATAGTTTCTGGATTTTTTAAGTCATAACTTGAAAGGCCTTTTTATTTACTTAGTTTTTTGAAAATACTATTTTTTAAACCTTAGTAAATTTATTTTAAAGGGATACTAGAATAAGAAAAACCAAAACAATGTGAAAAAAGGCGTTGGACCAGTCAGCATCTTTTAATACCAGCAACGCAAACCGATTCTAGCTAATATAAACAGAAAGGGTGTTTGCAGCATGGAGAGTCCCCAGGGTGGCTCACACATCATGCTTGGAGCCTGCAAACCCCAGAGGAGGCCCAAGATCTCTACACAGAACTGACCGAACAGACACCACTTGGCCTGGACTCTGTTGCTGCTGCCTCAGGAAGCCAGATGAGGCTGCTACTGCAGCCAGCACTGCCACCAACCATCCACAGACAGATTCTGGGTGGCCCTGCTCCTCTGTGACCCTGGCTAGTTGTGATAGGTGTGACTGACAGTGGACCCCGGCATCCAGGAAAGCCCCAAGCGTGAACGTCCGGCATTTCGGCTTGTGCAGAGGGAGGTGAGAGAGCCATCTCCAGACACAGGAAGGGATTCGGGTACCAGGGAGGCCTGAAAGAATAAAAGTCCTCCCAGAAGGCAGGACCGCATCCCTGGAGAGACAGTGCCACTCCAGGGCAGGATGGGGGCACCAAATGTATCACGCTGGGCAGAGAGAGGGTGGGGTGCTGCACCAAGGACAGGAGAATGAGCTGAGGGTAATAGGGACAAAGAGTGGGTGAGGAGAAGCTGAGTACAGAGCTCGCACCTCCAAACTAAGCTCCAGAGGCACCTTCCTGAGACTGAAGGGGTGGGTGGGTACACCCGTGGCAGTAAGGGTCAGCAGGAGAGCTCGTGGGCTGTCTGCATGCACCTTATAAGTCCCCAGGGATACCTGGACCCCATTAGGGGGAACTCAAAGTGGGAATTTATTTTCCCTTTCGCCAGAGATACCAGGAGAAAGCTGACCCTCATCCACACGCAGCCCCTGGCAGCCACACTGCATCCCCGCAGCCTGTCCAGCGCCTCCAATTCCACACTCTTTCCCTTCCCTGCTCTTTTCCTTGCAGCTCACCCTGCCTTATGGGAGCATCCCAGGCCCCGCTTCTTCCAGGCAAGGTGATAACTTGAGCGGCGGCGGGAGGAGGGATCTGTAACCCCACCCCCAGCAGCCGCCACCACTCAGGGCATGCATGGTTCCTCCATTATTCAGGGCTCGCCCATCTCAACAAAATACACAGATCGGGGCTGAAACTGGCACGGTTTTCATCTGTAACTCCCAACCCTCCTTTTCTCTCATGATGCCTTTGCGTTTGATCTTCTGCAAATTTGCCTCTTTGTTCTGCAGACAGAATCACATTGCCAGGAGCTCCCGGGGTCCAAGGTGGCATAGAAGGCCAGGGAAATTCTCTTTAAGTTTAAAAAAAAAAAAAAAAAACGCCCCCAGAGAAATAAGCAGGCCACCTCCATGTGGAAATGTCACAACTTACCATGAAACAACAGCTCAGAGCAAAGAACAAAGCAGGCCCCAAACCCAGTTGAGCCTGGTGGAGCACCTGATAACTTTCTCCCTCCCTGGACCATTGGTTTCCTCCCCGTATTCCATATTCTAGACTTTCAAGTCAGTTAATTATCGTACCTGGCGCTGATGAGGCCGCAGGGACACAAGCAATGTAGCCGAGGGTGGCTTATGCTTCTAGAAATTTCCAGTGCCTGTTTACTCACTATTGGCTCATGCAACCTCACTGAAGGTACCAGGCCTGAGGGAGCCAGGGGCTGAGCCCAGCTCAAATTACCTAAACAGTGCGGCTATTGACTCACATCCTGAAGAGTCTTGGGGGGGGGGGGGGTAAAACTGCTTCAGTCGCTGCTGGATCCAGGGGTTCTAAAAATGTCTTCTGAAACTGCACCGTGCCCCTCCCCACTCAGAGCATGCACGCTTGCAGCCCCTTCCACTTGAAATGGAATCCCCTCCCACAGCTCTCCCCTCTCTTCATTCAAGTCCCTGCCTCAAAGAGTTCCCCCCTCCCTAAGCAATCACACTCTCTTGGCCACTAGGTCTCACCCCTACGCGTTATTTTTCTCAAAGCACTTGCCACTTCCTGAAATTATTCTATTATTCACCCGTTTACAGATATGTCTATTTGTTTTAGGGTCTGCTTCTCCCGGCCCGAGTGTCAGGTCCATGAGATAGGAACTTCGTCTTGCTCATGGGGGTCTCACCTAAGCCGGGAACAGACCTGGCACATAGTCCGGCTTAACAAATTGATGCAAAAGGAATAAATGAGGGAACAGTCTCCCTGTTCTCCCCGGCCTTGCTCTCTTTGAGTTGGCTCCATTCCCAAATGGGGTCACACTGTACAGTGACAAAACAGCTACAGGCGCTGCTAAGTCGCACGGTCAATGCCGCGTCATCTCTGACATTACGTCAACAACATGACATCATCCTTATTGCATCATGCTCACGCCCTGGGTTCAATGGGAACAGAGGGCTCCTCCCCCAAATGTCCCAACGTTGCAATTCATTGGCTCTGACTGAGTCGTGTGACCTTCCCTGAGCCAATCAGGTAAGCAGCGATGCGATGCTCTGACTGGCCAGGGCTGAAGCCAAGTCTGCACCCTGCAAACAGCGCTGGGAGGTGGTCATTTACCCAGGGGAAAACCCTAGAATCAAAGGAAGGGCACAAGTGTAGAGCGGGCATCAGGCGTCGTTGCAAGCTCCTCAGACTGGCAAGGTTTTATACCAGGCCCTGGAGAGTCCAAGATAAATAACATTTTAATAAACAATTGCAGAACGAGGACGATTCGATCCTTATCCACTCAAGAAAGTGGAGCAGACAGAGCCGGCTCATCATAGAGCATGTTTGACTGAGGAACGAGGGGGCTGTGGGGACACATGGTAGGGAAAACCCCGCGTCCCTCCACTGAGCTGGGTGGTGTGGGGCGAGGAGGTTGTTGGTAGGTCAAAATGGGCATAAAAGCTTGGGACCCCTTGAGCCAGTGTTCCACGAATTTGCTCGAAAGAAACAAATTTGCTCAAGAATGGTCACTGCACCATTATTTGTAATAGAAAAAAAAAAAAAACTGGAAACAGCCCAAATGTTCCCCAATAGGGGACTGGTTAACTAAATTATGAAGCATCCACTTGATGAAATATTCCAGCGCCATTAAAAATGATCGTTATGAAAACTACAGAGCAGCAGGGGAAAAGACGTGTGTTCTGCTGCGCAGGGTAGGCACGGAATACAAAACTGTGGCGTGGGAAGCACCCACCAGGAGCCCAGTCTTGCTCATGGAACGCGCAGACTCACGGGAACTGATTCCTGGCCCCCGGGAAGCTTCTGGTCCAGTTGATGGGAAAAGGCATGAAATGTCAGCCGGGTGAGAAATGCAATAACAGAGGTAGAGGGACGGGTTAGTCAGGGTCCAGGAAAGCTGCCTTGGGAAGTGCCCTTGGAGCCAGATTTTATGGGGAGTGACTATGGGGATGGGAGCTATGTAAACAGGTGGGCATTTAAAAAGGGCTCTGAGGCAATACACGAAAAACCAAAATAGCGTCCTGGGGTAGAAATATGGGTGATTTTTCCCCTCTTTTTTTTTTCTGTGTTGTAATTGTTTTTATAATAAAGGCAAGCAGAAAGCATAGCTCAGATAGGGATGAATAATATTTATCACCAACATCCAGATCTGTAAATCATCGATGAGTTCATAAGCACTTTATCTCCTCAACTGAGCAAGGAAGTAGGGAGATATTTATTGAACATTTTGCATGTTGCTTGGCCCTGGGCTTCGCAGTGAAGGGAAGAGGCACTTAACATTTCTAGTGGGAAGAACAGGACATCCACTTAGGAGACAGTGAATATTTTTTAAAATATTTAAATAATAGTGCAAGATAATTTTGGTGCCCACAGGCACCCCGTAGAATAGACCTGGGTGAAACTAGAGGAGCAGATACAGCCAGAGCAGACGAAGGATATGCAATCAGACAGTCTGCATGGGGTAGAAGAGACACTTCTAAGCCACAGATTATGCTTGTCTTTGGGTAAGGGATAGGACGTCAAGCAAAAAGAACTGGGGAAAGTGGGCAAACATCAGTTCAGAAGGCAGATCAGGGCAGAGGTTGTGAAAAGTTTGCAGGCAGTGAAGGTCCCTGTCTTAGTTTTCTAGAGCTATCATAACAGAGTGCCACAAGCTGAGTGCACTTAAAACAACAGAAATGTAGGTCTCGCAGTTCTGGAGGCTACAAATCAGAAATCAAGATGTCTGAAGGGCCACGCTGCCTCAGAAGTCTGGAGGGAAGACTCTTATTTGTGTCTTTTTACTGGCTTCTGGAGACAGCCGGTGATCCTTGTGTTCCTTGGCTTGTGGCAGCATCACTTCAATCTCTGTCTCCGTCACATGGCTTGCTCTGTGTGTGTGTGCGTCTGCGTGTGTGCGGAGTCCCTCTTCTTATAAGGAACCAGTCATATCGGACTAGGGTCCACTCTCATCCAGGTCAGCTTCATCTTAACTCAACACATCTCTAAAATCCCTGCTCCCAAATAAGGTCACCTTCAGGGGACGAGGATTAGAACTTGAACTTATCTTTTGAAGGGACACAAGTCAACCCGTAATGTTCCCCCTTTGGGGAGGTTCCAAGATGTAGGCTCAAAGGCCCTGGACAGGACCTGACAGCATAGAGAAAAGAGCATGGTGTCACATTAGGAGACCCCCACCACAAGCCCAAGCCTACCATTAGCCAGCTGTGTGTATCACTCAGAGCTCTTAGCTGCCGGTGGTCCAAATCCTGCTAAGAACCAGGCCAGTGAGGACAATGCTGCCAGCACCCTGACCCTGGCCACCATACCTTGCAGGGGACACAAGCCTGCCCACTGCTGCCAGCCACCCGGAAGGTTCTCCCTCACCCTTCTCCTTTGCTCACTAGCTCCTGACCCAGGGCTGTGGTCGGAATGTCTCCCTAGCTGGGCGTGGGCACGGGCTCACAGCCCAAGCCCACTGAGGCAACAGTAAAGTTGCACGTCTAGCATAAGAGAAGACTTTCCCAAACATGGGAAGGGATTCAGATGCACAGTGACCGTCCAGCTCCATAGCCAGCCACTGACTCTCCTCTCCATCCTCTCATTTGAAAGATGCAGAGGGTGAGCCTAGAAGGCAGACTGAAGGTGCACATCTAATCTCATTTCTGTCCAACTCCACTCAAACTATATCCACTGATTATTTTTTTTAAGCAGGTAGAAAATGTATTAAGTACACACGCAAAGAGGAGCACGCAAGCTCTCTCACAAGAAAAGAGAGGCGCAGGCCCTGGCAATCTGCTTTTATTGCTTAGCCTTACTTACTACCCCTCCCCCTTCCTTGTTTGGCGCTCTCTTTCCTACCTTCCCTTCAGGCGGTGCCTGGTGGTAGGTAGTGCATTTGGGTGGGTCAGCTGCCAGTGGGTGTTTTGCATAGGGGGTAATCCCAGGCAAGATGTCTGTGCAGTTCAGCTCTTCCTGACCTTGATTAACCTTTCTTGCTCAAGGGTTTCTTCATGGTATCTTCTCTCCCTTCTAGGTCCCTGCTCTAGCCTGCCTCAACTTCCCCCTCAGAGAGTTCTAGCCCTTTAATCTTAAGGGTTGTTGAGGAATGAAGGTCTGTCTTCTGTAGCTGCTTCCTGCTTGTCAGGGGGTGCAGGCCCTTCCTGAATGGCCTAGAACTTTCTGGCTATCTGGTTAGGTTGAGAGGGGAGGAGTCAGGATGGGCGGTTGGAACAGCTGAAAACTCTTGCATCAGCATTAGTTTGGCACAAAAGCCTTCTAGTCTGGAAGAGACAGACTTAGTGAGCAGCTTTAAAATGCAGGGGCTAGGGCTCATCGATAGCAAGAGGAGACAGAAGTGAGTGGCCCCAGGAGAGGTTATTACCCATGAGAGACTGCGGAACAGGGAAGGGAGTGACCATCCTTCAGTTCCAAGAGGGAATCCTAGCCGGGCAGCTCATTCCTACTCAACTGGGGAACGAGAGAACGCATATTAGCCACTGATTTTTAAGGACATGAACTTGTTGGAGAGATAAGAGGGGAGGAGATAGCAACAAAATTTTGAAAGTTGTAAATAAAGGGAGAACTGATAGCTGACTGTGTAAACTTGGAAAGACAGCATGGTACACCTTTTCATTCTTTAGAAGAGATCCAAATCTGTACACCTGGAAATGGGAATGAATGGGGGTTTACAAAAAAAAAAAAAAGAGTGAAACAAAACTCTTGAAAACCAGGGTTTTCAAGATCCCTTCCCTTACTACAAGCTGTTAGGTAACTGCCCCTGCTCTCCCCAGCAAAATCTGGGATTTACTCTCTAGAGTCGGGGAAATAAGGCACAGTTAAGATCTTAGGGACCATGTAAATATATCTCAATGAAACACTACTAAAAAAGAAAAAGATCTTAGGAACCATACTGAAAACAGGGGATACAGAATACCAGAACTCCCTTCTCCTACTCAGTTCCAGAATGCTGGCAGTCAGACCTCTCCTCCACAATTCCCTCTTCCAGGAATCTGCTCAGCCCCAAATGAAAGTCCTCTAGATTCTGACACTAGCAGATTCTCAACAAATGGCCTGTTAAGATCTCGGAGCTTCCAATTAACATTTTGCTATTAAATGGTGATTTGGGATTATCAGATATCCAGGGAACTCCTTGATCATAGAATAGAGTAGACAAACAGAGTGAGGGATGTAAAGAAGCAAAGACCACACAAGGTGAAGAAAACTTTTAAAAATTGTTATCAATAACCTCAGAGAGATAAAAGGAGGTACTACATCAATGAAGCTCTAATAAAAGGAACATTCAGAGGACTAAAAGAGAGCCTTTGGAAATTAAAAGCAGAAAGCACAGATTTTTTAAAAATGAATAGACTGATTAGAAGGGAAGTGTGAGGAAATCTCCCAGAAAACAGAGAAAAAAGACCTAGAAGAGGAAAATAGGAGAGAAAAAGTAAGAAAGTTGAAAGAATAATTGTAGAGGTCCAACATCTGAATAATAGGAGTTACTGAAAGAGAAGATAGAGAGAAAGAAATAACAAACGAGAGGATTCAAGAAAATTTCTCAGATATGAAGGACAGACGCTTCCAGATTGAAAGGACTCACAACTGTGCACCCCAATGGATGAAGAAGGCCCCACCCCAAAGCACATCATTGTGAAATTTCTGAAACCTGGGGACCAAACGGAGAGTTAAAATGTAAGATGTAGAAGATGTAGATGTAGAGAAGATGTAGAGAAGAACAATCTCAGAATTCTGAAGGAAAATTCTTTCCAAACTAGAATTCTATACCCAGATAAACTATTCATCCGATGAGAGGAGAGGAAAAGACATTTGCAAGCAGGCAAGCTCTCAACAAATTTAACTCCCTTCTTCCAATCCCTCTCAGGAAACCACTGGAAAATGTGCTCCACAACAAGGGACAAGGAACGTCAGGACATCTGCTGAGCCCCAGGCATGGAGTCAACCAATCCAGATTGGAGATGGCTTGAAAAGGACCAGTGCAGCAGGGCTCCATATCCCTCATTGCCTTTCCTACCAAAATGAACAAGGAGGCACAATGAAAATCAGCAGAACCACTCCTCCTACTGACAAACTCTGGAATGATGCAAGTATATGGCTGAGATTGAGGGAGGCAAAGAAGTATGTTTCTAATGTGAATGGCCAGGCTGAAGCTGGACCTTTTGACAAGAGTCCTTTTATGTGAAATCTCACAGAGCACCATGCAGAAGAAAACACAAGTTAAGGACCTCTCCTCTATGCATGCACCCCTCAATATGTACAGACTCTCTGGCAGTGCCACTGACCAGTGAGCAAAAGTAATGGTTTCCCTTCTCTTAAAGAGCAGAAACATAAAACGTATTAGATCATTTCAAATCATTCTAAGTGTTTTGGAAAAAAATCAAACAGGTTAATGGGTCCAGAGTGGCTGAGGAGGTTAGGGCCAGCCTTTCTGAAGGGGTAACATTTGAGCTGAGACCTGCATGAATGAGATGAGCCAGCTGTGCGAAGAACTGGGTAGAAGTGATAACAGATGGGGGAACAGCGTGTGCAAAGGCCCTGAGATGGGAATGAGCTTGGCATGTTGAGGAAGCCAAGTGGAGAGAGAGGACGAAAGCAGTAAGGGATGAGTTAGGAGGAGGGTGAGATAGGGGCTGGACCAAGTTAGACACTGGGGGCCATGGTGAATGAGTCTTCAGGAGAGTTTTAAGCAGGAGGATGCCTCAACCTTATTTACTTAGTGCCACTATCAATGTCTTTGGGCAGAGATGGCTAACTGTCTTCCAACAGCTGTTCTCCCTTTCTTCCTTCCTATGGAGCTCTGAACAGAGGGCTTAGCTAAACAACAAACAAACTACATTTCCCAGCCTTCCTTGCAGTTTAATGTGGTAATGGCAATAAATTCTGGCCAGTGTGAGCAAATGTGTGTGGGACTTTTGGGAAGACTCCTTTAAAAGAAGAGCATGGCACCTCCCCAACTCAAGGTGTTAATAATAGGGTAGTATATGGGAAACCTGTATTTTATCATGATTTTTCTGTAAACCCATAACATCTCTACTTTGAAGAAAAAATGTAAAAAAAAAAAAAAAAGTGGGATGTACCCTCTCTACTGTTCCACTTTTCTCCTCCCAACCTGACGTGATGACTAGAAGTTCAGCAGTCATTTTGGATCACAAGGTCGAATCGAAGCCATGTGCTTGAAGGGACAGCAGACAAATAGAAGGAACCTCGGTGATGACCACAAGTGGGTATATCAGCTCTGGACTGCCAACCTCCGGATTTATTTTATATGAGAAAATAAACCCATCTGAGAATGAGCCATCTCCTTTCAGCTCACCTTGATTCATCGCCAGGGAGGGCTGAGGTCTCACATCTGACCCTCAGAATCACTGCTGGTTTGGAGGTGCGGGCCTGTATTCCACTCAGGCTGCAGGCACCTCAAAGGCTCCTGCTACCTTCTCAGTCTCAGAGGGTAAGAGATGAGGCCTCTGCAGGGAGGAAAGGACTTCCCAGAAAAGGGCATCCTCGCTAAGGAAGGGACTCCGTTCTCTTTGAGGCATCTCTTTCCTGGCTCCATGTGGAGTGAGAGTAGTAAATGAGTAAAACGACAAGTGTTTTTCCATGTTTAAACTTTTGTATCTTGATCCCTCACTTGGCAACCGGAAACCCAGACTGTGTGTGTGTTTTTTTTTTAAACACACATAGAACTCAGCTTCCAGAGCTGCAATTTGAGCGCTCCAAGCTTCACCAGAATCATTTGAGGGTTGGCTCATTAAAAATGCAGATTCCCAGGCCCCTCTCCCCCAGGATTCTGAATCAGGAGACGGACAGAGCTCCTGGCGTTCCCTCCCAGCCTCCAGGCCTGGCCCGTCCACTGCATAGCTCAGGCCCATTTCTGGACATCTTCCTCCCCCAACAGTGGATGCTGTAGGTTCTACCTCCAAAACCACCCAGGCTCTGAGTTTTCGGGGCTGTCGCTTCCTATCCATTCTTCTCCATTCCAAAAGAGCATCCTGGATCGGGGTGGGTATTGTGTTGTTTTGTTTTTTATCATATCAATCAGAACATGGAATTCCCCATTGTGAAACTCTCCAATGACTTCCTGTTACACTTAGAAAGAATTCCAAACTCAGTGTGGCGGCCCTACCCTTCCCCTCACATCCTTGCTCCCATGGCTTCGGTCATTTCTTCTTTATATATTTTTATTGACAAATATTCACACATATACATTCCATACATGGTGTACAATCAGTGGCTCACAGTATCATCACACAGTTGTGTATTCGTCACCAGGATCATTTTTTAGAACATTTGCATCACTCTAAAAAAAGAAATAAAAGGAAAAAAGAAAAAAACTCATACATCCCATACCCCTTACCCCTCCCTCTCATTGCCTCCTAGTATTTCAATCTACCCAATTTATTTTGCCATTTATCCCCCCTATTATTTATTCGTTTATTTCCTTTGGATGTGTATGGTGGGGTCACATTTCGTTCTTTTTCCATGTGAGGATCCCCTTATTGCAGCACCATTTGTTGAATTTTTGTTTGGTTTGGTTTTTCGTTTGTTTGTTTGGAAAGTACATGGGGCAGGAATAGAACCCAGGTCTCCTCATGGCAGGCGAAATTTCTACCACTGAACTACCCTCGCAGCTCTGCTATTATTTAATTTTTAATCCATATTTTTTTACTCCTCTGTCCATACCTTGGAAAAAAGGAGAATCAGACACAAGGTTTTCACAATCACACAGTCACACTGTAAAAGTTATATCTTTATACAACCATATTCAAGAATCAAGGCTACTGGAACACAGCTCTACAGCTTCGAGTACTTCCCTCCAGCCACATCAAAACACCATAAACTAAAAAGGGGATCTCTATATAATGTGTAAGAATAACCTCTAGGATAACCTCTCGACTCTGTTTGGAATCTCTCAGGCACTGACACTTTATTTTGTCTCATTTCTCTCTTCCCCCTTTTGGTTGAGAAGGTTTTCTCAATCCCTTGGTGCTGGGTCACCGCTCTTGCCAGGAGTTCTGTCCCACGTTGCCAGGGAGGTTTACACCCTGGGAGTCATGTCCCACGTAGGTGGGGAGGGCAATGAGCTCATCTGGTGAGTTAGCTTAGAAAGAGAGAGGCCACATCGGATGCAGTCACTTCTTTCCATCCCTGGAAACTTCTGAAGCCTGCTCCCACCTTGAGGTCTCTGCCCTGGTTGCTGCGTCTGGCTGAAAGGTTCTCCTCCACTTTCTCATCACGGTTCAGGTCTCACCCAGGCACCACCCTTCCTTCCAGAAGCCACCCCTCTCCTGTACCTCGGTTGTATTGTCTGTTCTGCAGTTGGCACTAACCAAATGCTACATGTTCATCGATTGGCTCACCTGTCTATTCTCCTCCTTTCCCCACAGGAAGCTAAGCAGGACCCAAGCTGCTGCATCCATCCCAGATCCCCTGTGCTCAGAGTGACACCTAGTAGGTGCTTTATAAATATTTGCTAAATGGATGAACAAGGGTGTGCAACACCTTTCCACCCCCGTCTCAATAAATCCCTGCAGCAGGGGACTGCGGGGGTTGGGGGGGCTCAGAGCTGAGGCCCCAGCTGGCCACTCGTCGGGGGTGGGGGAGGACCCGTGTGTGGCGCTTCCCTCCCTTTAGCTCCCAGCCCAGGTGCCTCCTCCCAGCCTCCCTCCCTGAGGAGGCAGCTCCCCCTGGCCCCTCCCTGTGTGGACGGAGCTGCATGCCCAAGTAGTAAAAAAGGATTCTTTGAACTGCTGCCTGGCCCAGATTCTGCCTGCTCTTTCCATTCAGAAGATGGTTTTTTCTTTCCCCCCAAGCTCCTCCTGGTGCTAAATCATTCTTCCCAATTAACAGGAATGCTCATTACCAACCCAACTACCTCCCATTAAGCAAGAAATGTGTCTCTCCTGCGGAAACTCCCCTCTGCACCCCACATCACTCCCTGGATGTGGGGGGTGGGGGCGGGGCAAGGGTGGGGTCTGTTTCCAAGGAGCCCATCAAAGCGGCTGCAGGCGCCCGTCCCACACCCCACCGCAGCCACTGGCTCAAAAGGCGCGCAGGATGCCTTGGTTTTGTGTTCCTGCCTCCAGAAAGAAGTCTGTAGGTTGGATTTGGGGCTGTATTTTAAGAAGGTGATTAGGGCAGCGACATTTGTAAAGCAGCAGGAGACTGGGAATCATTTACTGACGGAAATGCTCTCAGAACTCAATCCTTCCACATCCCTTCATATGGATGTGAGCTTTTACAACAGCCCATGGATGAGCTGGGCCTCCGGTCTGTTCCCAGGCCTCCGGGGCTCCCCGCTGCCCAGCCAGGGACTTAGAGACGGCCTTGAACCCCAACAGGTGTGTGCAATGCCGCCAGTCACACAGCGTCTGTAATCAGCTGCTCACGAGACAGTCTTTAGGGAAAGGGAAATTGATTAGAAACCTGAAATGAAATGGCTTGCCCTACAGAATGTGTATAATAAATATTAAATAACAACAGCAATAATAATTTTGCCTGCATCTGACGCGCTGTCTTAAGGAGGTGTCAGAAGCCCGATTACAGACTAAACAGTGAAAAAAGTAACATTTGGCCACTTTAAAAATCCCTCTTTGGCTCATTAGTGGGGTGTGCGCCTGAGGGAAGGGAACTCTCCTTCAACTCTGGAATGCCTAACCCTGCAGCAGCCCCACCAGCTCACTTCTGGGTCCAGGCAGAATTCCTGAGACCTTTCTCCTAAGCACCAAGGGGAGCCCTTGAGATCACAGTGGAGGGAAAGCGCCTGTTTAATCTACGGAAGTGTATGTCTCGTTATTCATTGATTTGTTAAGCTCCCACTATGGGTGGGGCACCCTTCTCCAGGCTGTGGACTCACAGGGAAGATGAAAGCCACAAGGTCCCTGTCTTTTTGGTGGTCAGGAGGCTGTAGGGGAGAAGAAAACAAACCAACCCAAAGATACTACAGGTAAGTGCCATGGAGAAAAGCTAAGCAGAAGGTGGTCGTTTGCTAGCTGCCGGAATGCAATATACCAGAAATGGAATGGCTTTTAAAAAGGGGAACTTAATAAGTTGCAAGTTTACAGTTCTACGGCCGAGAAAATGTCCCAATTAAAGAAAGTCTATAGAAATGTCCCATCAAGGCATCCAGGGAAAGATACCTTGGTTCAAGAAGGCCGATGACATTCAACGTCTCTCTCTCAGCTGGAAGGGCACATGGCGAACACGGCGGCATCTGCTGGCTTTCTTGTGGCTCTACCAAAGGGACTCTCTCCAAAATGTTTCCTCTTTTAAAGGATTCCAGCAAGCAACTCCACCTTCAGTGGGTGGAGACACACCTCCATGGAAATTATCTAATCAAAAGTTACCACCCACAATTGGGTAGGTCACATCTCCATGGAAACAATCAAAATGCTCCCACCTAGCAATACTGAATGAGGATTAAAGGGCATGGCTTTTCTGGGGTCCACCACAGATTCAAACCAGCACAGTGGTCATGGAGAAAGACAGCGGGTAGGAGGCCACTTTGGCTGGCACAGTCAAAACAGGCCCCACTAAGTCACTGGACCTCAAAGTGCAGACTAAAACCAGCAGTTTCAGCATCCCTGATACTTGTTAGAAATGTGAATTCCTAAGCCACACCCAGGCCTGAGGATGGATGGAGAACTGTGAGGCAGGGTAGGGGTGTGGGAAGAGAGAGAAAGCTTGGGTGGACAGCTAGGCAGCCAGCTAGCCGTGGGCAACCATCCCAGCCTCACTCAGTATGGTTTTGCATCTCTGAGCCTCCTGTTTAAATGGGATTCCTCAGGTGTAATTCCTCAGGCTGATATTTGCAAAGCACCCGGTGTAAAGCAGCCGCTCCCATCTGTAGTAGCTGAGACGGAGGCGGCAAATTTCAAGCCACCTTCATGGTTCATTTTACAGGGTTTCTTAAGCACCTGTTAACCACGGAAGGAAGGAAGATGACATGATTTCCATCTGAGTTGGTCCACGTGGATGGGAGGTATTTCTGGAGAGCAATACAGAGAGCAACGCACAGCACAGCAATGCACACACAGCACCAATGCACGGACCAGGACAGGGTCGCTGCAGGCTTGTCACTGCTCTCTGCCCAACTTCCTGGCTGGCATTCTCTTCTTGGAAGTAGCATTCCAATTTTCCTGCTCTCTCAGACGCTGTGGGGCTCCTCTCCCCTGGCTGCAGGAACACATAGGGGACCCAGGCCTGGCCATTGACCCTGTGCCAGCCCTCCCCCGGGCCACAGAGATGGGCTCGGGGATGGGCTGGTGAGCATTAGCCCCATGACTTCGGCTGACCCACTGGACAAAGGTTTCTCTTTCCACCAGCCTTGCTAAACCAATGGCAGGGGGGCCAGGACTGCTGGAGCCATCTTGCCACTGCTTGGGGTGGGTCTCCTGAGAATGGAGCACAGAGGATGGCAGAACTTAACCAATTGTAATTGGGTTTCTGTCACTGGCAACCGAAGAGTCCTGACTGATACAGAGGGTTTCATGTGGAGGGATAGAATTTGTGCCTCTGTGAAGGTTCTGAGTCAGTGGTTGGGAGAAATGAGGGTATAGATTGGGTGTGTTGGTTTGAAGCTGTTATGTACCCCAGAAAAAGACCATGTTCTTTTAATCCATTCCTGTGGGTGCAGCCCTATTTAGCTGGCACATTTGGATTAGATTATTTCAGTTGAAATGTGAGCCACCCCATTCAAGGTGGGCCTTAATCCTCTTACTGGAGTCCTTTCTAAGAGGATAAAGGACGCACAGTAAAAGCCCAGAGAGCTCAGAGAAATCCCAGAGAAGCTAAGAGACAAGGGCACACCCACCAGAGAAGCTGAGAGAGGGAGCCAATGAAGGCAAAAGCTGAAAACAATGAAACCCTGGAGAGAAGGACCATCCGTGTGCCTTGCCATGACAGAGGAGTCCCAAATGCCGGCTGCACGTCTTCAGAGTCCAGGTATCGTCCTGTCGATGCCTTGAATCGGACTTTTTCATGGCCTAAGACCTGCAAGTTATTAGTTAGTAAATCCCCATTGTAAAAGCCAACCCACTTCTGGTACATTGCATTCCTTCAGCTTTAGCAAACTAAAACAATGGAGAACAGTAAGAAGTGAGATTGAGTGTTGCTATGGGCAAGTGTTTGTTGCTTCTCCAACATCTATTCCTTCCCCCCTCCCTTCCTCATAGAATCCCACATTTCCCAGCCACACATTTGGGAGGAATTGACCCCATGTGCAGCTAGAGTGGTGGGCCCAGTTTAGCTTAGCCGGTCAGCATTTCCCAGCTCCCACGCACTCGTTTCAGCATGACCAGGAGCAATGAGATCCAATTCTGGGGCTTTAATTCAATTCTGGAAATCTTTCCTGCTGGGCATTAACAAAGAAGCATGTGGCCTTGGAAGCCTCTGGTAGCCGTCTTCCAACCATGAGGAGAGAGTCCGTTGAGAGTGGAGCCTGTTCCAAGGCAGAGCCAATAAACAGAAGGACCAATCATATGGTTGGAGTCCTGGATCAAGCTGCTCCTGAAGGAGGACCTACCCCTGACTTTGGGCTTAAGTCAGTGTGGCTCCGTTTTCCATCATGTGTAACAAAAGAATCCTGCCTACCTCAGAGGGGATGCAAGGTGAGGCTTTATTCAGCTTTCCGCCAGAGGCTGAGGCCAGTACTCCACCCCTTTAGTTTGCACCTTGCATCCTCCGAGAAAACATTTTGTTTTTCTAAAATTCTCAGACTCCCAGAATGCAGGGGGCCTCTCTAGGACCTTGGAACTGAGACTCCTGGAGGGGCCCGGGGATCGATGGAAGGCTGCAGTGCAGCTGGAGTGAGCCAAGGGCCCCAGATGCCCTGGAGAAGCTAATAACTCCCCCTGGATCCTCTTCTGGACCAGCCTGGTCTGGGCAAGGACAGCCATCAATCCCACTTACCAGACCTCTTATTTCATCTTTTAGCCAGCTGTCTGGGTGTCACTCCGTCCTTAACACAGAGTTATGAGAGACTGAGTGACCGGGCCTGGGCCAGCTAAAGAATTCCTGGGTCCGAGGCTATCCATTCATCAGGGATAAATCTCAGTGGCTTCAGGGAATGGGGTAGAAAATGATTTATTGGACCCGGCGGAGGGGGCTTTGCTCTCAGCCACCAAAATGTCAAAGTCTAGGAAAGGGGCTTGGTGACGTGGGGTGAAGAGAAGACTGCCTTCCTGACTTCTGCAAAAAGAACCACCTCCAGGAAGCTGTGGTCATACTTTCAGCCAAATCATCAGTTTCTTTGGTAATCACACAGCTTCTAAGGCAGGGGAACCCTGGAAGGTAAGGAGCCCAACGCTCCCCCAAAGAAATCCAAAGAATGTTTTTAAAAAGTTGTATTGGGATGTGTCACCACCTGGCTTAAAACCCCTCCCCCAATGGCCACTCCTTACAGTTAAAACAAAACCCCAACTCCTGATCCATGCTTACAAAGCCCTTCTTTATCAAACCCTCACCTCATCTGCCATAGCCCCATCACCCTTTCCTCAGCCCCTGCCTGGTCTTAAAACGCTTGCTCACTCCTGCCTCAGGACCTTTGCCTCACTTCCCTGTGCCCCTGGACACACGTCCCCTGGGGTTCTGCATGGCTGGGCGCCTCTCTGAGTTCAGGGCTTTCAGAAAGACCTTCCTGGATCCCCCAATACAGTGGCCCTCCTCAGGCTCCCACGGTCACCTGGCCCTGTTTCATCCCCTTCCTCGTGCTCAGCATTTACCAAAATAACCTTATTCCTTCCTTTTACTAGAGGTCCTGAGGGCAGGGCTTTGTCTGTCTTAGCCATTGCTAGGTCTCCAGCCAGCACGTGAAGCATTGCTGGCACGTTGTAGACACCCAATAAATAGAGGTTGAATAAATAAACTACAGTCAAGCTACATCCCAGGTATGGGAGGCAAGCAGCTGCTACAGAGCTGAGCTCCAGGACAAGGCACGTCAGTGGGGGGAGTGGGGAGCTGCTGGCCAGTACTGGGCACTTCTGTCCCCAGTACTGTGGGACAAAGGCTCCGCAGTGTGGCCACAATCAAGACCCCTCTGTGAGACAGAGGACGGGCTCTGTCGGTTCTGGAGGGATGGCCAGTTTGTGTCGCACTGGAGGTTGCCATGCAAACGCTTCTCTGTGCACAGCCAAGCTCCCCCACCTCTTAAAGTTAGAGACAGAGATGTGGAGATATGAAAAGATTGTGGGAGTCGATGAAGTATTGACCAGTGGCTATGGTGCCCTCGGCCCGGGGCAAGGAAGGGCTTTCTGGTCACCTCCACCTGCCCTCTGCTTTCTCGCGTGACTCGCTCCTCCAACCCTTCACTTCTAGCTTTGCTCCTCTCCCACCTGATTCCATCCGTGTGGCTGGAGGCAGTCTGCACAGGAGGCTACGAGAGAGAAGGGACAAGAGACATGCTGCAGTCATCCCAGGAATCTGTCCCCAGCGGGGTGGCCAGTATAGAAGTCACAGGTGAGGAGTTGACAATAAGCACATATTGAGCGCTTACTGTATGTCCGTCAGACTCAGCCAACCGAGTGCTCACGCAATCCCCAAGGGAAGGTACTATTAGGATCCCATTTTATGGATGTAAAAATGAAGGCTCAGGGAGGTAATGTGACATTTCTGGAAACCCACAGCTAGCAGGAGGCAGTTCCCAGATTTTATCCTTGGGGGACTGAGCCCAGAATTCAGCCTCTGAACCACGTGGTCATCCCTGTAATTCTAAATGAACAAATGTTGCAACATCTGTTAATTGAATGGTTGCTGGGTGCCAGGCATGTCCTTAAAATTATCATTTCAGATTGGGAAGCCAAGGGCTTGAGGGGTAGTGCCACATACCCAACGGGACCCTGAGCTGGTAGCAAGGGGTGAGCCCAGGGGCAGGGTGGTCTCCAGCCCGGCCTCCTTCAATGTCTGCACTATCCCAGCAGTTCCCAGGGTTGAAGGAAAGGCAACGCCCCCTTTCTCTAAGCCCCAAGGGGCCAGGCCCTGGGGAGGGCTTCGAGGATACCCAACGACCTGACTACAACAAATGCTGGCAAAGGGAGGGCTGCAAGACACTGTGGGACCACAGCCACCAAAGGCAGATCCGGGGGGGCCAGGCTGGGTCTCCTTCCATCGCTCACACGGGCAAGGGCCTGAACTTCCCTGGGCCTCAGTTTCCTCATCTGAAATGAAGAATAACTCTTCTACCCCTTCCCCACCCTGCCCTGGCCACGCACAGAAGACTTCGCTGCTGTGTGGGAAAGTGCCCCCTACATGTTCGGCTTTACCGTGAAGATGCTGATTCAGCATAAGCAAGCCCAGCCTTAAGGAACACGTGCTGGGCAGACTCAGAAAAGTTAGAGTTAGTATTTACTGTCTTCCTCCCCCTCCAACTAGATCCTCTTAAACGCCTTTCAAATGGAGAGGAAATTTTAAAACTTTAATTTAAATGCAGTTTTCCAGGGATGTGCCAACTGTAGGCAGTGGCTTAGAGCTGAGCAGGTATCCCAGAGCCAAAAATAGGCCAGACTGGGGATTGCCCTTTGGCTTGCTGTAAGGACATCTCCCTGAGGCCTGTTTTGGCTCTCCCTCTCGGTCTACTCGCTCTGCCTTTAGCTATCGCCAGGGAACACGAGGCAGAGCACAGGGGTGGGCTGGGGTACGTATCTCATGGTGCTTTTAGGCCACGTGGGCAAGACAACCTGGCACAGGGAAAACTTAGCTCTCCTTCTTAACTCCAGAGGGATGGCCCATGCTTCTCTGATACTGGCTCATTAAAGCTATAAAACTAATCCAGCAATATCTCTGTGTTGGCATTAGTCAGCTACTGCTGCGATGATGCTGTGAAACAAACAACCCTTAACTCTTCGTGACTTAAAACCACCAACATTTATTTTTCTTGTCTATACTCTGAGGGTCGGCTGAGGTGGCCCCCCTTTGGGCCACAGAGCTGGTTTAGGTTTGTTCCATGTGTCTTGCATTCTGGGACCAGTGACTCCCCAGGGACTGCTCTGCTCACAGTGGCTGGAAGAATCATTCTAAGCCACGCAAACATTTAAAGCCACAGCTCGTGTCCTATCCCCTAACATTCCAGTGGCCACAGTGAGTCACATGACCAAGCCTAACATCAAGAGGGGGAGAGGGAAGGGGAGTACCCTCAGCTCATTCTTGTGGGAGCCACTGCAAAGTCATGTGGCACCCTCGAAGTCTAAGCGCCTATGTTAAATCAAAAGCAGAGGAATCAAAAAGCAAAAACAAATAGCCCCCTGGCAGAGGGCATGACTGTATAATTCCATTACAGGGAAGGAGTAGTTCCAAACAGGCTGGAGTAAGTTTAAGCAGATTACTGCCTTCAAGCCCATTTTCCTTTGGGGGAACTCACCCCTCTGCTATCTGGAGAGGAAGCTTTGCTTATAATTTGGGTGCGGCTGGCCCCACTTCCCGCTCTAGAAAACCTGATACCCCACCCCATGGCCACAGTCATTGATTAAATGATAGGCATGTGACCTAATTCAGGCCAAAAGAGATGCTGCATCCCACAAAAGAATCCAGAAAATTCCTCCCTTTCTCATTGAAAAGAACAAAGAAATATCGAGTTTGAGGAGTTTCTAGCAACCAATTTATGACCCTGGGGGGAATCAGCATCAGGATGAAGTGTGAAAAATACTGCAGGGAATCAAAAAGAAATCATATCCTTGGAGAGATGTAACTTAGCTTGATCAAGCATGACCTGAAACCTGATCTATCACTTGACTTTTCACCTACATGAACAACTACATTCCCCTTTTTAAGACTCACTGAGTTTTGTTCCCCATCATTTACCACCCGAAGATTCCTACGAGACAGAGATATCAGCGAGGAGACAGAAGAAGAGAACTGAAGTCCCTAGCGCTCATCATCCCTACACACACCACTGTATAACTGGGCCTCAGAGCATCACTGGGATTTTGGTCAGATCTGCTTAGCATACTCCGGGCCAGCCCTCTCCCCTGGCCCGTCTGCTGTGCTGGGGGCCTCCAGAGCCCAAATAGTTACCCTCCTCATGGAAATCTGTTTTCCTTCTGCCTGCAGCCCTCGAGTCTTTAGCTGGCCCCAAAGCCCAGGGAGTCTGGAGCCGCTGCTTCATACATCAAAGAAGCTTTTGCGTAGAGGGAAAAATGTAGGTCAGTTTTCAATGTATGTGGTTATCTTCAAGCAACCCTGAATGCCAGAAGCCGGACTGGGGAGGCAGGGGGTGATAAATGGAGATTTGTCTCAGAAGGAGCTCGCTGCATCTGCCTCCTCTCCCCTCCCAAGGTGGGGTTAAGATTGGGGGGGGGAGTGAAATCTGGGAAAATGCGATATGCGGGGATCCCCACCCTACCCACACACACCATAAGCAGCCATGAGCTTGTCTGTCTCTGGCCCCTGACACTGTCCCCAGCCTTTAGCCACCGAGATAAAGAGAGAACTTTCCTTCTTCTCCTCGTAGTCATCATTGCTGTTTCAAAACATCTTGCTCGGTGAAACAGAGGCTCAAAAAGGCCAGGCCCATTAACTGATTTATTCCGAACGCCTCAGCCATCCCCGGCTGCTGGGGAAGTCAAAATGCAAATCTGTGCTCAAAGAAAAATCGAGAAAATTAGCGCCGGGTGAGAAGGAAAAGGCTGACCGTCCTGGCTCCGGGCGAGGCAGAACCCGGGGAGCCCTCGCGGCCGCCGGCTCCTCCTCCCCGCTCGGCCCCACCCCGAAAGGGCTGGGCGCTCGGTCTCCTGCCCCCCCTCTTCCCGGTCCTCAGCCCCTCCTCGCCCCGGGTCCTGCCCGAGCCCTCCCCGCACCGCCCACCGCGCGGCCCCGCAGCGCCCCCCTCAGGCCAGAGTCGGCCCAGGGCTGTGACACCTGAGGGGCAGGTGGGAGGGGGCGGGGGAGGGAGGGGTAGGGGGACAAAAACAAATGCCCACCGATGGAATAGGAGGCCACCGGAACTTCCACCGGTGACCTCAAGGTCGGATTCGAACCCAGGTCTCCCGAGGTGCGCGTGAAGAAAATGCCTAAATTAAAATGCTAATTACGGTCCTCAGCAATCCCTTACCAGACCAGAGGCTCGCTTGTATCTATTAACACCTTCCCGCCCCAGCCCCAGCCCCCACCCCTGCTCGCTGGGAGACAAGGGTGATTTAAAGATTCAGGTGCCAGGGAAAATAAAGCTGCGACTGCGCCGTGGAGCTCAGCCAGCCTAGGTGTCACCCCACCTCTCTGGAAGATGACATGAGAAGCCCCCCACCCACCCAAGGGCTGCAAACCGAGGGTCTGGTCCCCCAGGTGGAATCTTTGGGCTTGGCTGAGCAGGGCATGGTGAAACCAGCCAGACCAACCTGATAAGGCAGGTTTTAAACTACCTGCAGAGGTATTTGGGCTCACACAGCACAGCCACATTTTCTTAAACATCAGGGTTTGGAGAGGGCAGAAGTTGAAGCTGCGAAATCCAGGCAAAAGAGATGTAGGTGAGATTCTGTCCTGGACATTTAAGGCTCTTCCACCATCCCTGGACTCTGATCCTGCCCGCAAGATTCAGATTGGAGGGACAGGAGGTTTTGCTGCTAGTGAAAGCATGGTCCTTGGGCTGTCTGCTCCTTGGAGAGCCACGGCACCCTGGCCTCATGGTTTCTCTCACGTCACACTGACCTCCAGGAATAAGGTAGAGCTGGTCTCGAGGGAGTCCTTGGGACCTTGGCAATGTCCCTGGAGGTTCTTTCCTGGTTAAGTGATTAGGTGGCCAGCAGTAAAGAGGGAGCGGTGTGTGTGTGTGTGTGTGTGGGGGGGGAATACAGAGTAGAAGACAATTCCAGAATGACAGAGCTGACAGAGAAAGAGCCCTGTGCCGGCCCTCTCCTCTTTGTTCACTGAGGACCCCAAGCCAGTGAGGGCGGAGGCAGATTCAAACTCTCCTTCCTGGCCTCGCAGTCCAACCCCATGAAGGAACAACTTCCAGAGGCTTTGAGGCCACCCAGCACCCCGTTATGTTATTGTCCCGCTTACATAACCTTCACCTCTGAGAAGAGCTTGTCTTGAATCCCTGCACTCATGCGAGCTGGGACTGGGTCTGCCTGGTATTCCCCAAAATATGGCTCCTGGCACACAGAAGGAGCCCCATGATTGCTGACTGAGCTCTGAACAGATAAATTAGTGGCAGGATGTGAACAGTGTCATACCCGGTGAGGGGTGTCCTGGGGCCAGCTCCTCCGGGGAACCAGTTGTTAAAGATTTAAGATTGGCAAGCCAGCTGATATCCTACCGGCACCCATGGTGAGGGTATCATCAGCTGCAACCAATCAGGGCTTTTTGCCCTACCTTCCCTACCCTCGTCCACCTCCCACCAAAAGCAAACCTTCCAAATGCAGGAAAAGTTCAAATACTCCCTGCATTTTATCCCCTCATTCCGTTTGCTTTGGTGTACATGCAGCCCCTTACAGTTTTAGCGAGCCCCAGCACACACCCCCTACCTACATCATAAGACCAGGCCCCCTGACCCCCTTCCGGAGACAGTACCTGAAGGGTTAATTCCCCCTTTGCTTCTCATTTCCCTTCCTCTCAAAGCACCACCTGCTAGCCCCAGGTTCTGGCCCCAGGCAGGGTATAAACACCCCCAGTGATGAATGGCCCCGAGAGAGCAGCTGATGGCAGTCCTCCCCTCCCTCCACCACCTGTTCTGTCCCAGCTGGAGGGAGGGGAGCTGGAGGAGGGGCCTTCCGTCTGAGTAGGAGTCATCCATCCTAAGTAATTAGCTGCCAAAGAAAACGCAGACCTGCCATATGGGAGCAGAGGTCCCCCCCAACCCGCCCAGCTTCTCCAAACTCCTCCTGCCCCAGGCTTGCCTCTGGAGGCCACTGGGACAGTCAAACTAAGGAAGCTGGGAAACCATCTGCCAGGGCTCAGATGAAAGGCTAAGACACTCCTTTCGAGATTGCAGCTGTCAGGTCCTGCCCTCACCCAGCCCACATCTTCTCGCCAAGGCTGGGGCTCTGGGCCTCTCAACCGTCCCCTCTTAGCGGGGGAATGTAAGGTGTGCTGGCAGACATCATTGGATGCCTGCCCAGTGTCCATTTCCCTCTTACCTGATGTTGTTCAGTTTGATTCTTGGCAGCCCCGTGTCCTCTGCCTGTGATTTGGTTAGGGGCGGTGGATGTGGTTCGGTTACAGCCAATGACACATGAAGGGAGGTCAAAGGTTTCTTTGCTCCCATGAGAGAATCAGGGGAGAGTTGCTATTCTATCTCTGGTCATTATGGCATCTGGATGCAACTCCCGGAGCTGCAGCAGCCATACTATGACCATGAGGTGTGCTAGGTAGTGGGCAGGGCTGAAATACCAACAAGGGCAGAGCAGAGGCAGGAAAAGGGCAGAGATCTCTGACGACATCACTGGAACTCTGATTTCCTATGCCTGGACCTTCCCTCCTGCAATGTGAGATAATAAAGATCCTTCCTCATTTGGACTTGGATTGGTTACCTGCAGCCAAAGTCCTGCTGACTGATGTCCCTGAGTCAGGATCTGATCTTGGACCCTATAGGTAACTGGGTTTTGATCTTGTGCCTGACACCCAGGCCCCATCCCCTTCTCATTTTGGTGATTTCCCTTGTAACAGGTGCTGGAGGTGCCCCCACTGGAGTATAGACCAGCCCAGCATCCAACCACGAGCCTGACTGCTAATACCTGCATTTCTTTGCCTGAGGACCTTTCTCTGTTGCCTGCCTAGCCAGGGGCAGCCTCCAACCAAACCTGATGGGAATTGATGCATAAATACTTGCTCCCAGAGTTCCAGGATTAAGCTCTAGTGGCTTAACTTTGCTTGAGAAAAAGTAACTTTGCTTGAGAACATTTGTTTATTGACTGCTCCCCAGTCCCCTTTTACCTCCCAAATAAACTACTTTCACCTAAAACCCTGTCTCAAGGTTTGCTTCTGGGGGAACCCAAAGTCAGTATGCCTCCTTCCAGTGCATTACTGACACCTGTTCTGTGCATGATCCTGTTCCAGGCACTGCAGAGACAACAGGAAACAGGACAAACAGGCTCCTTGCCTTGGGGTCTCATGTTCATGTGCCTGGAATGGGGGTGGCAGGCAAAAAACAAGCAAATAATATAATTTAGATAGACTGAAACACAATACTAAAAATAAAACAGGATGATGGTAGTGACAGGGGAGGGTTTGCTTTTCATGGTGAGAAGAGGAAAGAGAGAATCTCTCCAAAGCCCAGCCAGGCAAAGAGCTATGGAAAGGGGATTCCAGACAGTAAGTTCAAAGGTCAGGAGGCAGGAGTGAGCGTGGCAGGTCTCAGGAAGAAATACAAGCCAGGGAGGCAGAGGGATGGTAAGCCAGGAGGAGGCGGAGGTGCAGAGCGTCTCAGTTTGCCAGGGCTGCTGTGAAAAATACCACACACTGGTTGCCCTAAAAATGGGAATTTATTGACATTTGTTTGGGGAAGTCTAGAGGTTCAAAATCACAGGCCAAGCTTTCTCCCAGAATCTGCAGCATTCCAGTAGTGATTGGCCACCATCCTTGAGGTTCCTTGGCATGCATCTCTGCCTCCTGTCATGTGGCCATCTCTCTTTCGTTGTATCTGCTCTTCTGGTTTCTGCTGACTTCTTTCTCTGGTTTTGGGCTTCTGTCTATTAGGACTCCAATACATGGAGTACAGTCCACTCTGATTGAGTTCGACCTCACCTACAAAGGATCCTAGGAAATCCTATTCGTAGATGAATGCATGCCTCAACTGATAAGACATTTTCAAAGGGTCCTTTTTATAATGGGTTCACACCCATAGGAGCGCAGATTAAAATTAAGAGCATGGCTTTGGCTGGGGGATGTGACTCAATCTACCACAGTGAGGTAGACGGCCCCACAGGGGCATGAAAAAGAGTTCAGAGGCCGGGGCAGTCCACTGCAGGGTTTTCAGCCGGGGGACAACTAACCCAATCCAAGGCCCCAGGGCTCTGGCTGGATTCGTGCAAGAGTGGATTGGAGGGTCCAGGTGGGGAGATGCTGGTACCTGGATCTCCTCCGTGTTTTGTAGGGAAGGGAAGCTTCCATTTGAAAACCTGTTTCCTCTGTCTAGGACCAGACTCTGGGCCATGTGTGCTGTTCCCCCTTCCCCGTCCAGGGCTGGGGTAAACCCCAGGGCAGTGCCGGAATCCTTGCTAGCTCTGGACACTCGCAGAGTGCACACTGTCACTGCCCCCACCCCCATGCCAGGGATCCCCCTTGCTCTCATGGTTGGGTATCACCCACCGCCTCCCAGCCCCTGCCCTTGCCCCCACCTACCCCCTGCCTAGTTACCCCCTGCCCCACTTGTAAGCATGTATCATTGCAGATCCCAGCTCCTCTCCTCCAGGCCTCCCCATCCCAGCCCCAAGACAGGATGAGCCATGCTCACAGAACCCAGCCATGCCTTCAGTCCTTGAAGGGCCTGGGAGGGAACAGCCCCTGCCAGGGCCAACAGCCCTGATCATTTAGTGGTGCCGTGGGCTCGTGCAGCAGCTCTCCTTGAGTTTCTTAGAACACACTGCCCATGTTACTTTCCATTCGCTGTCTGTTGTGAAACCCTTGAGGAAGCTGAAGGCTTAGCCCTAGTTTACCGCGGACTGTGCAGACGGAAAGTTTGCACATTGCTCAGGAGCACAGAGTATTAGAGCCTGCGTTGATGGGATTCTGAAGCAGCGTCACAATGACAAATCGGCACCGTTAGGGAAAGACCCGGACGCTTTCTATGGAAACAAGCTGAGAGTTCAGAGCTGTGCATCTCTGCCGTGAAACAGGGCGCTGCAGGCCCACGGGGCTGAATGCGGTGGAGAGGCAAGAGGAGAGCTTCCTCTCAGTCTCCCGGGGGCAGTGAACCCAAGGAGAACTCAGAAAACTCCTGCTCCTTGAGGAGAACTCAAGGGGAACCAGGAACCATGTTCTGGGTCCAGGGCAGGAGTAGGGACAGAGAGCGAGAACAGGGACGTTTCACCTCTCTCTGCTTCAACTTCCATATGTGTAGAACGGGGACTATAATTCCCCTCTCACAGGGCAGCTGGGGAGATCATGGATGTGAGTTCATTTAGGGAGCCTGGGGCACAGACTCCTCCGTATCCCCCAATGTCCATTCTCCCCTCCCTCTGATTTTTAGCTGGGCCTATGGCTAGCTGGAATGAAGACTCTCTTCCCAGCCTCTCTTGCAGCCGTTCTGGCCACATGAGTAAGTTCCAGCCAGAAGGCTTTAAGCACAAATATAGTGCGCAATTCTGGGAAGCGTCCTTAAAGGGAGGACACACCCTTCTTTGTTCGTTTGCAGCCATCTTAGACCATGAAGTGGAAGCCACTTGAAGAAGAAAAAAAAAGATGGTTGGGGGCAGGCCACCGTGGCTCAGTGGCATAGTTCTTGCCTGCCATGCCAGAGACCCGGGTTCGATTCCCGGTGCCTGTTCATGCAAAACAAACCAACAAAACTGGTTGCACAGCAGGAAGGAATGATCCCTGCTGGCCTTACTAAGCCTCCTTCTCGCCATGGAGCCACAGAGAAGTGAACCTCCATTCTGGTGAAGGCGCCGTTTCATCTTTGCATGTTTTCTGTCGCTCACAGCTGAACCTAATCCTCGTCCCTTTGGACTAGACCCTAGATCCGTCTGTGCCCCAAGCCCAAGCCCATCCCCCTCACCCCACGTCTCCACTGAGTCCTGACTGGGTGGGTGCTGCTTGAGAGGTGCCAGAGACAAGCCCAACAAAGACAGGGGGACCCTGGCTGGGGCGGCCCCTCCACGGCTGGCGCCGATGCCTGGTCCACGCAGGGTTTTCAGGGATGGGCTGGAGGTCCTGGGGGTTGAGGGGGACAAGAGAAGAGCTTGTAGGAGGGAAAGGCTGAGGACACACGGGCTGGCTGGCTTAAACGCAGCATGTGGGAAAGGAGGCCGTGAGTCCGCGACAAGGCCTGGCGAGTGGTGCCCTGGATCCAGAACACAGACACGCG
>PVIY010003877.1:0-108330 GCA_004026745.1 Myrmecophaga tridactyla | reverse complement strand
ACATCATTATCAATCCATATGTCACCATCCCATTTTTCAGGGTCCCACTCCTTTCCAATCAATGCCCTCACTTTAACGGCAGACACCATGCAAGACTGAGATTTCAGTTTATGTTGTAAAGTTGCTACTCTAACAATAAGATTCTGAGTCTAATTTTCAGAGATCTCAAGTCTACAGCTACAGGAAATAAGATTTTCCTGCAGGATACTCATAGAAACATCTACATCTTTCAGACGGCACTTAAGCTGCTCGTTTGAAGACTTAAGCCCATCCTTTTCACCCCTTAATGTAGACAGTGTATCTAACAACAACCAACCAACATCTCTATAACTCTTATTTCTACAAAACTCTGTAAAGGTGTCAAAAACATTATCCCCCAGAGTCTCGCTTCATATAAGTGAAGCATTAGGAGAATTGAATGATGATATTTTGACTATCTCCTTTGCCAACTCACTCCATGGATTGGGAGTGTCATTCTGATTACAGGAATCAGAGTCCTTAGTGTCTCTGAGTCCAGTCAGAGTAGAAAACCATTCATAAACACCCATTTTTAATATTCTGTTTCTTAAGAACCACTCCCGGTACCAAGATGTATTAGTTAGGGTTCTTTAGAGAAACAGAATCAACAGGGAACACTTGCAAATATAAAATTTATGAAAGTGTCTCACGTGACCACAGGAATGCAGAGTCCAAAATCCACAGGGCAGGCTGTGAAGCCGACGGCTCCGATGGAAGGTCTGGATGAACTCCACAGGAGAGGCTCACCAGCCGAAGCAGGAATGGAACCTGTCTCCTGAGTCCTCCTTAAAAGGCTTCCCATGATTAGATTTAGCATCACTAATTGCAGAAGACACTCCCCTTTGGCTGATTACAAATGGAATCAGCTGTGGATGCAGCTGACATGATCATGACCTAATCCTATGAAATGTCCTCATTGCAGCAGACAGGCCAGCACTTGTCCAATCAGATAAACAGGTACCACAACTTGGCCAAGTTGACACGTATCCCTAACCATGACATTTGCCATATACAATCGGATGGGGAAATGCACTATTAGGTACCCCTTTCTACGTAGGCAAGTGCTTAAAACTTTGCCTGAAATGCCAAGCAATATAAAAACCTTAGAAGCCTATTTAGGGCACTTAAGCAGGACTACAGGAGCCTTATAATGGTGAGAATAGTCTTTAGTTAGCTTACTCCCAAGAATGGGAGCATTAGATCCCCTCTCTCAAGTTACTGCCTTATTTAATGTCACAGCCCAATTTATGCAAGATAGAAATCAAGGGTTTTGTTTGTTAAATAAAGAAGTAGCCCAAATTAGAAAATCTGTACTCCAAAATAGAATAGCTTTAGACACATTGTCAGCAGCTCAAGAAGGAACCTGTGCTCTGATTAACATTAAGTGCTGCACATATACACCAGATGAATATGACAATACCTCTTCAAGATTAGATCATATGCAATATAAAATTGCTCATGTTAAAGATTATAGCAATCTAGACTCCTTTTCTGAGTAGCTAATGAGCTTACCTCTGAAATGGACAATATGAGCACAGCTCATATTCCTTATGAGCACAGCTCAATGTCCTTATGAGCACAGCTTTCATTCTGCTTTCCATATGTTTGGCTTGATGCTTTCAGTGTGTACCTGCAGGTTTATGTCTAGAGCATCCTGTAGAGTAATATAAAAATTTCTTCACCCATTCTTAGCAGGAAGAAAATGCAGAAGATGAGACCTTCATCCGCTTTCCCTTATGAGGAATGCTCATGAGATGGCGCTTCGTAGGAATAAGAAGAAGTAGTATAAAGGGGCACTTGATAGCTGGATACTTGGAAAGATGCTCAATATAATCCTTTAGCTGGAAAATGCCGAGTAAAGCCCTTGGTAGCTAGAAAATATTTATTATATTCTCTTTACCCAAGCAGATATGATTCATTTGAAGCCTAAATATCTTGCTGGAATAGCTTGCTGTTAATCTAATCTCAAAAGTTTACCCCCTGTCTCTAGTTACATTAACCAGATCTTCTCAGCTTTTTGTGCATGAATGAGAAAACATCCTAAAGCAGGGTGAATTGGCATCAGAAGTGCCACATGGCCCAGTAAATCAGTATATTCCTACCTTGAAGGACAAAGTTCTGAGATGCAGGGAAAGAGGATTTGGTCTATGCCTGTAGGAGCTCTACATCAACATCAGAACTTGCACTATGGTTAAGGTCATAGCTGATAGATCACATTAGCTGGAAAATAAGGAGGCCTGACTCAAGCTGGATGTGCTGTCCAAGCAAGAATCGACCTTTACTCAATTTTAACAAATCCATTTCTCCATTTTTTCTTCTTCTTTCTTCTTGTCTGGTTTTCTCTTGACTCTTGCCCTTTATCTATCTTCTTATACTATAAAATCCTGAGTCCCCTTCATTGCATCAAACTGGTCTTGGACAGATTTCCTCCAGGTCCTTTCATGTGCACCTGCAATAAAACTTACCTTATCATCAAGAGATTCATTTGTCTTTTTACTGCTAGATAGCATGAGTCCAACTATTGAAAGCTGTGATTTTACAGTGTCACTTCTGATAGGCAGAATATCTAGCATATCTAAAGATGGGGGAATTAAATAATTAGAATTAAATTTCATATACTCATACTAGAAGAGCAAAAGGTCAAATGAAATCAAATAATATTCCAAAATTGAATAACAGGGTAACAAAATGCAATAGAGCAAGCAAAATAATAATTTAATACTTTATAATATAAAATAAATTAACTAAAGCTTCAAGAAAACCATATACACCAGAAATTAGATGGATAGAAATTAAAGGATATGAAAACATAAGTTATAGAACTCAGAAATAAAGTAGACACAAAACAAACAAATCTAGAATAAATTATTAAAATATGAGAGTGTTTAGTCTACAGAGAAAGTACAGTTAAAGAAAGAAAAATGTGAAATGGATATATGGAAAAAATCAATTGAAATGAGAAAAATAATTTAAAATTTTAGAAAAGATGACGGAACTAAAATGCTGAACCTTAATTTTCAAAAGGTTAAAAAACTTGATTTATACAAGAATAAAATGAATACATGGCAAAAATTTACTTAGTACTTCATTTGTAGGAGATCAGTAAGATAGTAAGTGATGGTAGCTTATTTAAAGAGATAAAACAAATTATTTTCTTTTAAATTTTATTGAGAATTATATGTATATGGATACGAACATACAAATGTAAATGAATTTTCATGAACTGAAAACATTCCTGTAAAGAGGTCCAAAACAAAGGGCCATAATATTGGCATCATTCCTGGAGACTCCTTCATCCTGCCTTATGGTCAGGATTGGCAAAGTATTTGTCTAGGAATAATGTATGGAGAACCCTTTACTTTGATGGCTTGGATCACCATGAAGATCACACAAAATCCTGACAAGATTTTTGAGAAGTTTGTATGAGCAGTTATACTACCAGGCTGGATGGAAGAGAGCAGAAATAGGACAAAGAAAAGAAAAAATGACTTCAAGGATGAACCATGGATTTAGAAGTTGAATGAAGACATCTCACCAGGCCAAGAACTAGGCAGGGCAGGGATTTTTACCCAGGACTTGCTGGGAAAGAGCCTTTTACATCAATTCTTGGATGGGTCCAGCTTTCTCTCCTAAAATTCAGGGAACTAAGGGCAGCCACCCTCATACAAAAGGGTATATTCTATACTCCGACCTTCACAGGGAGCCTGGCCACATTTGAATGCTTAGAAACAGTGGGATCTAGACATTGTTATTAGCAGACATCAGGGCCAGCTGCTTGGAAAGCAGGAGATGCCATTTCAAAATTGCTTGGGAAACTTGATCCCATTTATTTTCCAATTTCTTTCTGCTGGAGTGGAAATGTCAATCCAATGCCTGCCCTACTTTTGTATGTTGGATTAAGGGAAATTGCTTTCTAGGATTCACAGCTCTACAGCCTAGAGAGGAATTTTGTCCTAGAATGGAACATACCAATAACTGGTTTCAATTAGAGTTTGATTTAAAGTTGTTAGGAAAAAGACTTAGAATTTTGGGAAAGTGGGATGATGAATATACTTTTCAAATGGGAAGAACATGTCCTTTTGTAGTCTAGGGGAAGACTGTGGTAGATTGAATTTTATCGAACATGTAATCCAGATATGTTTCTAATCCTAATGTTCATTATTGTGGGTATAAGCACTTTTGTATATAGGACTTATTGAATATATTATTTTCATTTAAGGTATGGCCTATATGAATGAGGGCAGGTCATAATAATACTATTGAGAACCTTGTGAAGAGAAGACACTAGAAGTCAGAGGTTAAAAAAGGCCTCATAGTGAGAAACCAAAGGTTAGTGGAAACCAGAAGAGCAGACATAAGGAGAAAGATATTGCTGTGGCAGGAAGCAGAAATATAAACCTAAGAACATAAGAGATTGTAGCAAGACAACACCAGAATGCATTATACTTCAGGGAGAAAGCAAACCTTACTGATATCTTGAATTTGAACCTCCCATGTTCAAAACTTTGATTCAAAAAATTCCCGTTTAAGCCAACCCATTGTGTGGGATTTGTCATACGAGTATGGCAAACTTAGAGGCGTTTTGAGAGAACTGACATACCATATATATTAAGAGATATGTTATAGAAATTGGCTCACAATGTGACTGTGGGGATTATGAGTCTGATCATCTAGGGAAAGTTATGAATTGAAGATGAAGTTGAATTTCCCAGTAGATGCAGTCTGGCTGAAGTAGCAACAGAAATTCTTCTATCTGACTTCTGGAATCCTCGAATATGACTTTAGAACATTCAACTAGTTGGATGGGGAGATTCCCCACATTACTTTGGGCAGCCTCCTTTGTTGACTGTAGACACAATAAATAAATGAACTGATTGTAGATGAAAATCCATCAATGAAATACACTTACAATGATATGGAGGCCAGTGCTAGCTTGAACAAACCTGGACAACATAATATACCCAAGTTAAAACATGAATTTAGCCATCACAGCCCACTGCTTAATAACTTGGCACTCATACAGATCAACTTAAACCATACTTAATCCACAAATAGTGACAATAGTGTAATCATACTTCTGCCTAACATGATACAAAAAAAAATTTCACTAATCCTTTCTCCAGAAGAGGATGCAAGTTCTACAGTGATATTTGGTCTTGCCCTGTAAATTTTTATTATTACATAAAGTTAATACACCTTATGTTTTATGATGAGAAAATAAGAGATGGAAGAAACAAGAATAGTTACTTCATATGTATGTGTTTGTGTATATATAAATATGTAAGCATTCATAAAAAAATAAGGGAAAATAGATAGCCACTAAAATCTTGCTGTTTTAGTTTGCTAGCTGCTGGAATGCAATATACCAGAAATGGAATGGCTTTTAAAAAGGGGAATTTGGTAAGTTGTTAGTTTACAGTTCTAAGGCTGAGAAAATGCCCCAATTAAAACAAGTATATAGAAATGTCCAATCAAAGGCATCCAGGGAAAGGTACCTTGGTGCAAGAAGACCAATGAAGTCCAACATTTCTCTTTCAAGTGGACGGGCACATGGTGAACACAGTCAGAGTTTCTCTCTCATCTGGAAAGGCACATGGTGAATGCAGTCAGTGTTTCTTTGTAATATGGGAAGGGCATGTGATGAACATGGCATCACCTGATAGCTTTTTCTCCTGGCTTCCTGTTTCATGAAGCTCCCTGGGGGGTGTTTTCCTTCTTCATCTCCAAAGGTTGCTGGCTGCTGGACTCTCCTTCTTGTGGCTGTGTTGTTTTGCTCTCTCAGAATCTCATTCTCCAAAATGTTTCCTCTTTTATAGGACTTCAGAAAACCAATCAAGACCCACCCAAATGGGTGGAAACATCTCCCCTAACCCAGTCTAACAGGAACTCTTGATTGGATTACATCTCCAGGGAGATGATCTAATTACATACAGCATTGAATAGGGATTATTCTGCCTTTACAAACTGGGATTTAGATTAAAACATGGCTTTTCTAGGAGACATACATCCTTTCAAACCAGCACACTTGTACTGCACTTGGTCACATGGTTATAGCTAGTATTTATAACAACCTTCATCCACTATACTTTCCAATCTTCCTTCACTGCTGATCATGGTACTTTTCTTGGAGGGATGATCCAAGCTTTCATTCCTAAAGGATATGGACCATTAATAGTCCTGAATGGTTGAGTTGTTGTACTGTTACATTAATGTAATCATAGGAGATGGTAGTACTAAGAGAAGCCCAAAGGGATCTCCTATATTGCAGATAGTCTCTGTCTTATCTCCATTAGCAGTCCAATTTCCCTTTGGTAAGCACTACCCAACACCCTAGCCAGTAAAGTAATTCCCTTTTTGGCTATTGATTCAAAGGCAGGCATAGACCAAAATGGCCAGATGACAGTCTTATATTCCATATCAGTGGAATCATTGTTGGTCCCCTGGTAGAAGCACACCTCCATGTGGAGACCTCCTGGCTATCAGAGCATAAGGTCACAAGGAAAAGAAACTAAAGCATTGTAAGTGGATCAAATGGGTAAAAGTGATTGCTGTCACCCCCTTTTCCACCCTGTGATTTTTGGACCCATGAATCATGGCTATGGGTGAAACAATACTCTAGAGTGGATGCTGATTTAGAGAACATATGGCCTCCAAAGAACATTGATTCAATTCTGCAAGGTATTGCTCCCTTGCTGGCATTATGATTGAGTCTTTAATAGGCCATTCCACACTTCTATCAATATAGCTTTTTCAAGAGGATGGAGAACATGGTAAGGTCAATGAATCCCATGATCATGGATCTAATGCACATATTTCATTTGCTGTGAAGTGATATCCTAAAGAGGAAGCAGTGTTTCTGGTGGATAATGCATTCTATAATCCCACACATGGTAGTTTTAGCAGAAGCAATGTGTGCAGAGAGGTAGAGCAAGCACATTTTTTCCCAGTAAGAAGAGAATGCCAATACCTCCATGTAGAGAGTGATCCAATGTAATCAACCTGCTATCAGGTAATGGGGTAGTTACCTTGGGGAATGATGACAAATTAGAGACAAGTGTTAGTCTCTGCTGCTGATAGACTGGGCACTTAGGAGAGACTGTTACAAGGTCAATCTTGGAGACTGGAAATTCGTGTTATTGAGGCCATGCATGGCTGCCATAGGTAGCACCACGCCCATTTTGTTTAAGAGCTGTTTGGACAATGACACGGGTGCTTGGGGAAAAAGGAGGCTGATATTTACAGCTGAGTTCACCCTACCCACTTGTTTATAAAATCTTCCTCTGTTAAAGACACTGTCACAAAATAGGATTATGTTACCAAAGTGCCCTACACCAAATAGATGGCTGAAAAGTTATTTTTCCAATCTTTAGTAATTTGATTATATTAATAATCAATACAATGTTAACTAATATTTAAATATAATATTTTATTTCTACTTTACTATTATCTTTTTCAAGGGAAGCAAAGCGAATTTCTGATTTACATCTCTAGTTACCTAAATACTTAGAAAGACTTTCTTATTTTCCAGCTATGTTCCCTAGAAGATATGTGACTTGATTCTACAACAACTCTGAGTAAACTAGGACACTTTTGGTCATATTTAAAACTTAAATCATACAGTCTAGCTTAAAATTCAGAATTCTAATTTCTAAAATATTGTGTAAATGATGAAAATTTTTCTTCTTACCTCTGGAACTAAAGTGGTCACTCAATTGCAACAGGTTGTGAATAATAGGTATTGAGATACTTATGCCAGCTTATTAAGCTCTTCTTGAAGTCCACAGGGGATGCCCAAGGGGGAAACACAAAAAACACATCTTCTGCAAAATAAAAGCAAAATGGAGATATTTTCCCCCACAATATGCAAGTGGGGAAATATACAAGTGAAAGTTTCTGAAACAACAAACTACATGATAAAAATGACTACACGAAAGCACTTAGGCTTTTAATAAAAAATGATCCCTCAGTGGAAAAACCATATGGCATAGGATTAGAAAAGTAATTAAATGATTAGTTTCTAGTACATACTCCTAGTTCTGATACATATAAGCTGTGTGTCATTAGGTTAATAACTTAAATTCTCTGGAATCCAGTTTGTTCCTGCTGGGAATATAACCTCTTCTTGATATAAGAACATCTCAATGAGATAAAATTTTACTGTGTTTCAGGTTATGGATATAAATCATTTGTGGGTCACTGAGTGTAGCCTGTCCTCATGCATGGCACATGCTTTACTCCTTTAAACCCTGGAAATTATAGGGGCTACTATGTTAATAATGGTTCAAGCACCTTGGCTTATGACACACTGAAGAAGAAACAAAAATTACCTTGTTGAAGTCTTGCTTCTGTTTATATATAGTGAATTTAATAGTTTTCAGTTCATTTACAGGTGCCATTTGCTGACATACAATTTTTATCTTCATATCCTCTGAATGAGAAACAGTTTGATGGCCTAGAGAAGAATACCAAAAATCAAATAATGCTTGTGGAAAATTTCACGATTGAATTGTTTCAATAATAGTTTTTAAAATCAGTATTATTAGTGATTATTGGGTGATATTTACTTCACAGTTATTTAGAGAGTACATAAGCAACTAAAATAGATTAATAAAAAGGCTGTACTTTGCTGCTGACAAAAATAGCAATGCATCCAAAGACTTTGCAGGGATAATAAGCATATGATAGGGAAACATATTGTCATTAAGTTAAAATTGGAATAACAATAATGGTACAACAAACTGCAAAGGCCAAAGTTGTCAATTTATTGAAATGCATTTCAAGAAAGAAAACTGAAAAAAAATTACATTTCACTGCTTTTGTTTACAAACACAGTGCATGTACCTCCAGAATACTTTTTGCAGCCCTGTTCACCACTATTCAAGAAGGAATAATGGAAACATCATTCCCAAGAAAGAACACAAAATCATTTGGTATGAAGGGCTTACCTGTAAGTCAGGTTGAAATGTGAGTCTAACCTATGCCAGTTTGTAGTCATCTGAAAATATTTTTAAATTACTCAATTTTCACACGTTTCTTACTCAAATTTAATAATATGTTGTGATGTGGATGTGTTTACTCTTATTTTATATGTACAATGTGCATGAAGTAAGACTAGACTTCAGATGTGTGCTTTCCACTATAATAGGTTTGAATTTAAAATTCCAAATATTCATTTGTGCCTGCAAAATTTAAGATAATGTAATATAAGAATAAGATACAGAATATTGATAAGACATTTATTATTTATTTCCAGTTAGCAATAACTGTGAATTGATACTTAAATTGGCAGGCCTTTTAAAAAGACTCTTTCAGCCAACAAGTGAATGATACCATTTCTTCCTTTAAATTACAGTGGGAAATTCATTTACTTGGACAAAACTTCTTTGACATTGCCAACCACATCAACACCTTGGATATTATTCTCTTCCAAGAAAAAAAATGTGAGGATATAATTGTGTGGACTTCATTTTCAGAGGACATTGCCTTGAGGGCATACACATATGAAGATAAATGTCTGGGTTGTTGTCAGATTTGGATCCATGCAGGATTCAGAGGAATAATATGACTGGGGTCACCACGGTCATACTGATGGGTTTCATGGGTGACAGTGAGTTGCAAGTCTTGCTATTTTTATTATTTGTAGTGATTTATCTCTTTATTCTGGTAGGATTTGGGAGAATTGGTTGCATTGGTCATTGGGGATTCCTGGGTCCACAATCTGATCTATTAGTTTCTGGGTGTGTTGTTATTCTGAGATGTCTACTATCCTTCAATTGTCACCCCTAAAATGTTAATCAATTTCCTGGTAGTGAATAAAACTGTTTCATTTCTTGAATGTGACACACAGATGATTCTGTTTGTGACCTTTTGGAATGTTTTCTGTTGGCTGCAGTGGTTTATGCTCACTGTGTAGCAATCTGCAGCCCACTGCTGTGCTCAGTTAACATGTCTCCCCAAGTCTACATGCCATTCATCATTACTTCCTATGTTGGAGGCATTTCAGATGCTGCATTACATTCAGTAGCCACTTTTCACCTCTCCTTCTGCACATCTAATGAAGCTAGACATGTCTTTTGTGGCATCCCTCCACTCCTTACTATTTCTTATTCTGACACATCAACCACCTTCTACTCTTCTATTTTGTGGGCCTTATTGAAGTAACCACTATTAATTGTCTTGATTTCCTATAGTTTTATTCTTTGGCCATTCTGAACCTATGTTCTGTGGAAAGGAGGAAGAAAATTTTTTCTACATGTGGCCCTCACCTAACTGATTTGTCAATTTACTATGAGACAATCCTCTTCATGTATGTGAGGCCAAGTACCAGCTACTCTTTGGACCATGACATGATAGTGTCAATATTTTACACTGCTGTGATCCCATGCTGAATCCCTTCATCTACAGTTTGAGGAACAAAGATGTTAAAGATGCAATGAAAAAACAGTTTGAAGGAAATTAGTTCATAAATAAAGTACCATTATAGCATTGAGTAAAACTTAAAAGAATGTTAGATATCAATCCATAACTCCATGATCAGAGTCTCAGGAAGAAAATTTCTAAGTAGTATTTGTATATCTTAGAATATTCTAAAGAAAACATTAATTTGTCCTATCACACAACATTTTACATATGCAGATAAATTGCATCATCTGTATGCCAATAATTTTGTTTAAATTGATCCATATTAAATATCTATTGATGAAATTATGTTGATATTATTAGTCTTTGTGTAATTTGATTTTCATTGACTATACTTACTTAAATTCTCTGGGTAACAGAGCTTGATGTAACCTCACGTGGTTTGTGGCAAACCCTCAGCAGTTACTATGAGTGAACCCCCTTCTGGGATTCCCATGTGTCATGGTCAGGTTCATGTGTCAACTTGGCCAATGGTGGTTGGGCAAGTGCTGGCTTGTCTGTTGCAAAGAGGACATTTCATAGAATTAAATCATGATCATGTCAGCTGCATCCATAGCTGATTGTATTTGTAATCAGCCAAAGGGGTGTGTCTTCTGCAATGAGTGATGCTTAATCTGATCACTGAAAGCCTTATAAGGAGGATTCAGAAGAGACAGCTTCTTCCTGTTTTGGCTGGTGAGCCTCTCCTGTGGAGTTAGTCCAGACCCTCCATTGGAATCATCAGCTTCACAGCCTACTCTGTGGATTTTAGACTCTGCATTCCCGTGGTCATGTGAGACACTTTTATAAATTTTATATTTGTGGGTGTTCCCTGTTGGTTCTGTTTCTCTAGAGAACCTTACATAATACACTGTGAGAGCCTTCTTAGTTATCTCACTTCTCCTTGTGCCCTTCCACTCTCAGACCCATCTAGCTTTCTGGACATCCCTTTTACGTGCTTTGACTAAGCACAATAAATATTTATTCCATCATCTCCTTCTTATTTTCCAATTACAGACATCTATTAGATCCATTCTGAAACTTCCAAAATTATATTGAAATGAGATGGTAATACTTACTGAGTGTATAAATAAGGCTCAGAAAAAACAAAGTATAGTTTGAATAATAACTTACAACTTGATGCTATGTACAGATGGACCAAGATCTGAAAAGCTAACAAGTCTACTTTTGTGACTGTCTTTGATTCAGATTCTTGCTCATTTCCTAGCTCTGCCTTCATCCCCCATCTTCAAGAAATGAACATGCATTTGTCCCCATTCCTCAAAGCATACATCCAATGAGAAAAGCCCTGACAAGTGGTCTCACACTACCTCAACTCACACCTGCTTCTCTTATTTATTCTGCTTTGTTTATTTTTGTTCTAAGATTTGTTCATTGGAAGGGACATTAAGAGTAGAAATTTACCTTTTTTCAATAAAATTCAGTCTTTTACCAGCAAGGATGCTTGTACTGTGAGTTCACCATAACAATTCCATGAAAACAAGGAATTCAGATTTTTGAAGTCTGAATCTGAGATCCAATCCAATCATTTTCAGGACCTCAGTTTCTAATCAGTTATACAAAGAGAATTCACCTTTGTTGGAGCAAATCAATTTAATAGCACTGTGATTTAAATCTACACACATAGTTCCTCTTGAAAAAAGGAAACTGACTATAATTGGAGATCATGTTGTCTTATAAAAATGAGTTCTTTGAAACTATGCATCATAATATTTACTCTCATGATTCTGACATTTTGAGGTGATTTTTTCTGGAATAAAGAAATAGACCACTTTCAAAGTATTTCAAAATATATATATCCCCTACAGAAGTTAAAATGTTTGTAGCATTCCAAGATCATATGATGGATTATTTGCCACTCAAATCAGGTTTTTAAATTATTAAGGAAAATTTTGGTCATGTTTGTACTCTGGTTTATCAATGTTAGTTGCTCTTTGAGATTAGCAAAAATAATCTTTCTTTGAGAAAGAAATAGTTTAGCATGAAGCTCCAGGATTTCTATTATTGACTTAATAAATACTTTCACTATATCCATCAATATATGACCAACAATTCAGTCCACAAGTTAAACAAACTTATATCAAGCTAACCTGCACAAAAATTGTACTATCCTCCTTTTTCTCCTAGTAAAGTAGGAGTTAAATAGTGAGAATTCATCAGGACAATATGGAAAATTATATATTTAACAACCAAATCAATAACTTTTCTTTGTTCTTATCTGTGCTTATTCTTATTTCTTATCTCATCTTATTTCTTCCAAGAAAGAATGATTTGATTTCATTGCTCATATTAGACCTTTCTTTTTATCATTTAACACAGTAATCATTTAGTATTGTTTGATGTGGAAGTTCAATTTATATCTAGATCTACCACTACACTGATACTTTAAGTTGAATAAAAGCAAGATTTTTTCTGTCCACACAAATGTATCCTCAGGACATTTTGTAGTTCCTGCAACATATAGTTTAAACAGAAAATATATATTTTAATGAGTGGTGAGTCAAGTAATGAGCCACTAGTAGCAATTCTAAACAGCTTATTAGTTACTGGATGATATGTAAATGCTTTATATACATTAACTGTTTATATCATCATAACAACTCACAGTTGAGAAAACAGGCAAACAAACTTTATGTTCTCAAGACCACATCACTCATATAAGTGACACCAGCATTCCAAACTAAGTTTACCAACTATAAAGTCCCTGTTTGTAGGCACTTCAACATATATAATACAAGAACAAAGTAATCTTTTCCCTTTTTCCACTGCTTATCAAGCCTCTTGACAGTACCTTATGATATAGTGAAAGTATTTATTAAGTCAATAATAGAAATGAGAGAAAATGTTTTTAAGAAGAAGGGGAGAATTGGATCCCATTTGATTTGACAAATCTTTCAGTTTGTTAATACATGTAGAATCAGAGCATTTTCCTGGGAAAGCAATAAGATGAAGGCATAAAAAATAGGAGTATAAGTAAAAAAGTGGAGGAAGAGGAGGAAAAAGAATAGGAGAAGAAGGAGAATTGTAAATAGAAATCAATGTAGATGTAGATGTAGAAAAGGAAGAAGGAGAAGGAGGAGGAGAAAAGTTGGAGAAGAAGGAGAAGAAAATGAGGAGAAGGGAATGGAGGAAGAGTGTGAAGAAGAAAGAGGACATTGGAAAAGCAAAGTGAATGAAACCAGTTAGAGCTATAATGATGTTGAAGTTCCATTCCATTTTCAAGGTACAGCACTAGAAGCACAGAAGACATTATATAGGCAAGTGTGGGGTTATCAGGACAGGAAATATTTGAAGCAAATACACCTGATTCAAATTAAAAGGGAATATAGACTCCCATTTATACTTAGGATGTAGAAATCTGAAAAAAAAATTGCAAAACACAACAATTTGTTTGAATTAATGAGTGAACTTTGAGAGTTAAAGTTGAGAACACAGGTTATCAGGAGATAGAAAGAAGGTTGAGATTGGGTATTTGGCTGAAGGAAAACAGATTCTGTAGCTGGACCAATTTTAAAAGTTTAGAACTGGATAGCATGATACTATCTGATGGTGGCACACTATTTTAAGTACACAGAGAAAAGCTGAGTGTGAGTATGGTTGAGTGAGAAGGGCTGAGGACATGTATAACATCAGAAAGAAAGTTAGTGGATAAAGACTGTGATCGTAAGATTTAGCTATGCCTAGAGTGAAGAATGATGATGATTATTGCCTCATAGAGATTATGAAGATGTTTTTACATTGCCCAAAATTTTTATAACATCTATTTAATAACATCATAAATGCTTTATGGAAAATATTATGAGGATAGGGTAGTCTGAATTTAAGTAAAACATAAGCATTTCCTGGATTATTATTATCTGAAAATTAGAGAATCTGATGAACATCATTGCCAGCAAAATCCAACAGAATCCATTTACTAAATCATATAAATGTACATAAGTGAGAGCAAGGCATGTACAGTTCATAAAAAGATGAGAAAATGTAATGATCTTATAAGAAAGGACACAGTGCATGCACAGGATGAAAGATTAGTTTAAGAAGTATATTATTAAAAATCTATACATATCAGATATCTCTAATTACAAACTAATAAAGATGAATTGCAACAAATATAGATGCTAGATAACATAGACATAATACATTAATCAATATGGATATTGTATGGGATAAGTAAAATTTTCTTATAAATTCAGGATGTGAAGGAAGTAATGCACATTTTAATTATTTGAATAAATTAATTAACAGTGATGGAACTAACAATAAGTCTTTAACAGTTTATTTCTAAAACCAGTTTAAATTTATTTCAATATTTCAAAAATAATTTAAGAAAATTAACAAATAAAATTCTACAAATTCTTAATATTAGTTAAAAGAATACAAACCACTTGAAAGAAAAAATAAAATAAATATCTAAAACCACTGCTGAAGTTTAGATGAAAATAATAAAATACAGGATAATGAAGAAAATATACTTTCTTATATATACATTGAATAGTAAATAAAATAACATTGCCATTCCAGATTTTGTAGAGGAATTTTTAAAAGGAAATTTTAGCAACCAAAGAGCCTAAAATTTATGGGCTATCACAAAATGTGTATTCATTATCAATTCTTAGCTTTGCAAATTTTCTTAGTTAATATATTCAAGACAAATGAGACAATAATTTAACTCAATAATTCATTTCTTTTTTAAAGAACATTCAAGAAAAAGGAAATGATTATTTTAATCATATCAAAATTAAATGAAGGATCTCTCCTGTAATGTGGGAGACCTGGGTTTGATTCCCAGAACCTGCGCATGCCAAAAAAAGTAAATAAATAAAATTAAATGAAGGAATATTATTTACTGAAGCTTACTGACACATCACAGCTTACTAGGGTTTTCACATGATTAGGAGGTAGATATAAAGGAGATATTACTGCAAGGAGATAATTGATTTTATTAATTACAAAACTTCATGTCTTAAAGCATTGCATAAAGAATTATGAGATTCATAATGTCTTCACACATGTAACAAGAAAATATTAAATTCTCAAGCTTAAACAGCAAAAGGATTACAAAATTTATAATCATGAATGAAAATCAGAAACTGAAAAATAGAAATAAAACATGACAAAAATTTTGCATATGTACATGTAATATATAATGTACATATATAAGATTAATCTAGAAGACCATAAACAAAACTATCAAAAATGGTTGGGTTATGTCTGTTTTTTTTAATAATTCAAAATACCTTCCAAATTTTCTTCAGTGTTAACATATAAACATATGCTTTTTCCAGAATTGAATTCTCTCACGATATTTTACTTTGCTCTAAGACCAAAAATTGCTGCGCTCTGTATCCTTTTTAGCTATTTGTTTATGAATGACTATGTAAAAATATTTAGAAAACACCTGTGAATATTTTCATAACAAAAGCTATTGTGGATTCAAAATTTTGTGACAATGTAAGTATTCTGATGAACTGTCTATAATTGATTAGTGTTGCATTAATTATTTCCATGTATCATCTGATTCAATCTTTAACACAACTCTTTGGATTTAGAGTCATTTTTCTTGTACAGTTGAGGAAACTAGATTTAAAATATCAGTGACTTAAATAAACTGCAGTGCCATGCAGCTAAAAAGCTGGCAGATCTAGAAACTAAACCTTGGATTGTCCAGCCAAAGCATCACTCTTTATGACTAGCTATATTTCTTCTTCAGAGAATAAATGGTATGACTTCTGAATGTGAGCTCCATAATAAAATACTCTGAAGTTGGAGCATGCATGAGGATTTCTCTGATACAATTTGAAGGATAACACCCCATTTTCTACACAGCAGTTACTCTATAAAGCACATATATTTAAATCAAAGTTTGACACATATTTCATGGATTCCATTTACTATGTATATTTCTTAAACATATACTTGGAAATGTTCAAGAACACGTATGATCTAACAGAGGATGACTCAACAGAAATGCAAACTAATTAAAGGATGCTGTAGGTAAGAGTGACCAACTAAATATCCAAACAGCACTGTCATTTCATTGCCTGGAGCCCTCTCTTTTCTGCATGACTCAAATAACAGCATTTTTCACTCCTCAATTCCTAAGACTATAAATTACTGGATTCAGCATGGGGGTTGTCATTGTATAAAGCACAGAGGCCACCAGATCCCCTCCCAAGGAGTAGGGCTGCTTTGATTTTAAATAACTAAAAATCATAGTGTTGTAATAGATGGTGACTCCAGGAGGTGGGAGGCACAAGTAGAGAAGGCTTTGTGCTTTCCTGAAATGGAATTAATTTTCAGGATTGTAGACAGAATGGACTCATAGGAGTCCATTGTGATAACAGACACTAAAACGTTTAAACAAGTGAAAATGAGTATCATGATTTCAGTCTCTCAAGTCTCAGTGCAGGGCAAGGCTAAAGTTAGGTTAAATCACAGAAAAAAAAAATGATAGATTACATTTGATTTGCAGAAATGCATACTGTTCATGAAAAGAATGTTGACTGAGGATTCCGTGAAGTTGATCACATAGGACACAGTGATGAGGGTGTGGCAGAGTCTTGTGGCTATAACAGTTGAGTAGTTCAAAGGGTTGTAGATGGCCACATAGAGAGAGGGACGAATTCAGTGACACACAGAAAGACAAATAAATACATCTGGGTAAAGCAGCCCATGAATGAAATATACCTGGTGGAAGTCAATAAGTTCTCTAGGGTTTTAGGAGTGATGACGGTTGAATAACTGAGGTCAAGGAATGACAGGTGACTGAGGAAAAAGTACTTGGGGGTGTGAAGCTGAAGATCCAGGTGAATTACCAGTATCATCCTTGCATTTCCCAGAATAGTAATTAGGTGTATAAGAAAAAATAACATAAAGAGGACCCACTGGATCTCTTTGGAGTCTGTCAATCCCATGAGGATGAAGTCAGGTTATTCCTACTTCCCATTGCATTCAATTGTTGTAAAGTGTTGAGAAATCAAGGGTGATATTTTGTTGAATGTCTTCAAAGCACTTTTTGTTTACATGAATAATGTAGCAGTTTTTTATATTCATAGTTTTGTGATTCTAGAAATTCATGATAAAGTGATAAAGAATTGTTTGCAAAATATGACTGAAAAATGAATTAGTTTGCCTGCTAACTGTTAATTAAGTATATATCATTATTTGGACATTATACACTAGAGATTTCTATATATTGCAGAATTAGAATGAATTTAACAAATTGTTAACATATTGACCCACATGAAAATATTATACCATATGTATTACCTTTGTACACTTTTTTAGATTAGAAAATGGCACAGAAAATTAAGTAACATCTAGAATCTCAAAAATTAAATGTTGTTGGCTCTATGATTCTACAAATTTATTTGCTTCTAGAGACCATGTTCATAGCACTATATTCCTACTTAAAATTAATTTCAGAAAAACAGAATAAAAGTATTAGATAAATAACAATAATAGAAAAATGCATGAAATATTTACTGTTCTCATATTAGTATATGATATTATTTAATTCAAATAGCAGATCATAAATTAAACTTTAGACTGTTTGCTGTTATGTATTCATATTATAAATCACTCATTACTATTAATTTTCAGAAGATATGTTAACATATTATTTAATCAAATATCCAGCAAAAATATAATTCCTATATATGTACATTCATTGAGGACTCTGAATCCATCGATTCTATATTTCCATTTCTACAAATCCTGACAATACTTAGGTAAGGCCTACAAGATATACATATCCTCACTATTCTAATAATATCCTTTTTTTTTTTGCATGGGCAGGCACCAGGAATCGAACCCGGGTGTCCTGCATGGCAGGTGAGAACTCTGCCACTGAGCCACCATGGCCTGCCCTATCTTCACTTTTTCTGAGATAAACTAAAACACTCTAACTTTTAGATTAATACTTATTCTGAGTTGAAGTTGATGAGAAACCTCTTACTGCTTATCTGTCTAGAAATTTGTCAACCTCAAGTTTGTCTTACAAATAAAATATGTAAACCAATTAAGGTGCCTGAAATTTCAATGATGTAATATTTGCTTCCATTGACATAATTTTTGTTTAATTGTGCATGAATTTTTTGTTTGTGTTTTCTTTTTTAGGTAAAATAAATCAGCATAAAAATGTTGTTCAGATCTGGTCAACTAGAAAGTTTGCCTGGAAATTATGTCTCAAAAATATACCAAGAACAACTCTGAATACAAGCAAAAGAGAGCATCCCGTATCTTTCATCCTGCAAATACCAAGCTCCTCTTATATTGAGGATTTCTGATAATGCAACCTTTTGTCACCTCTGGGACCATTTTCCAAGGAAGATTGCTTGGCATTATTCCAAGGATAAAAGCTTAAGGACTAATGCATCTGTGTAAGGTTTGTAATAGACAGTTGTCTTCCCCTAAGTAGCCACATAATGTTTAGTAACATATTTTGGTATTCCTTTTTTATGCTCTAAATTATGACTAAGTTAAGAGAAGGTATTTATGGAAAAATACTTAATCTGAAAGGCCAGATCCTTAACTGCCAAGGATGGAATACCACATTTTTCAAGATGAGACATTTTTACATTTAAATTTGACATTATTATGAGTGAACATTGCTGATTACACAAAAATTAGAATACAACAAATTTTAAAGAAGAATATGAAACTCATTCATAAATGTTGTAAATCTTTAGTTGTATTTCATTCCAATTATTTTTCTTTGTGTATTTAAAGCTTATTTATATGTATACTTATGTGTATTAATATGTATACTTATGTGTAATTGTATGTATACTTATTTATATGTATATTTACACACTTATAATTTTGTTATATGGTATTTAAGCTATATCCTTATTTTATTATCAAATATTTATAATACACTTATGTTATATTAGACTTTTATGAATCTACAGCTTCATGTATTTCTCAATGGCTGATGCAGCATAACTAACTTCTTTCTAGGAGTGTGCACCAGCTGCTGAATGTGCACAATATTTCTGCCAAATCTACCATCTGTGGACTTACAGAATGCCTTATCCACTACCACAGTATTCCACACAGCATTGCTTCTGATTAAGGAACCCATTTCATAGCAATAAGGTGCAGGAATGGGCACATGCTCATGGAATTCTCTGGTCTTACCATGTTCTCCATCATCCAGAAGCAGCTGGGTTGATAAAACAGTGGAATGACCTTTTGAAGAATCCAATTACAACACCAACTATTTGGCAATACTTTGCAGGGCTGGGGCAATGTTCTCCAGGAGCCTGTGTGTGCCCTGAATCAGTGCCCATTGTATGGTGCTGTTTCTCCAATAGCCAGGATTCATGGGCCCAGGAATCAAGGTGTAGAAATGGGAGTAGCACCCTTAGTGATCTACTAGAAAAAAATATTGCTTCCTGTTCCTGCAACCTTAAACTCTACTAGTCTACAGTCTCAGTTCCAAATGGAGGAGTATTCCTGCCAGTAGATATACAATGATTTCATTGAACTCAAAGTTAAGATTGTCACCTGGCCACTTTGGGCTTCTCATACCTCTGATTGAACAGGCAAGGAAAGGGATTACTATACTATCTGGGGTGCCTCATCCTGACTATCAAGGGGGAAATAAGATCACAGCTACACAATGGCGCTAAAGAGGTTTCCTGGAATACAGGAGATCACAAAGGGCATCTCTTAGTACTTCCATGCCCTGTGTAGGAGCCAAGGGTTAAAACAAGACCTGCAAGTTTCATTGGGAGCAGCTGGCCTCAGGATGGCGGCAGTAAACTGTGGAGATTGTTATGTAGAGCAGTCTGGGAGGAAGAGAATGTTTGTTTACCCCAAATGGTTATTTTAAGTACGAAGGAAGAACACTGAAAGATAAGAACTTTGTTCCCTCAGGAAATGCATGCATGCCTATTGTCATCCTCTGGTATAAAACCAGGATCTGGTTAAGAATAAAATTGTCTGAAGTCTGTCTGATGTAAACTCAAGCTTCAGACCCCCTGAGCCTGTCTGTGTCTTTCTTTCTTTCCTTCTTCCTTTCTTTCTTTCTCATCATTCCTTAATATCCTTAGAGCTCTGGTTCACAGGAAGCAACAGCCCTGTGATTAAAGTCAATGGAAAACTGCAACAATACAACCCAGGAAGGACTACCAATGGCCCAGAAACTTCAGGAATGAATGTTTGAGTCACCCTACCAGCAAAGTACCAATTGAAGTGCTTGCTGAGGTCAAATGGAACATGGAATGGGCAGTGAAAGAAGTTACTGATAAATATGAACTATGACCACTTGTCCAGTAACAAAAATGAGGATGTGATTGTATAGATATTTCCTCCTTGCTATGTTATGCATATGTTTGTTTTCTTCTTATTATATAACATAGGTTGCACTGTCCATGTTAGAGTATTTAAGTTATAGGATATCAAGTTTAAGATCAAATGTTTCCTCAGGACTTGCACCCTATTCTGGAGAGATTTAGTGTGTTTCCAGTTGCACGCAGGACAGTTGGGTACTGTTATGAAACATATGTCTGTTATTGCTCTTTATTTAGAGATTAAGTATGGTTTAAGGTGATGTGGATCATTGCTAAGTTGACATGGGGTGGACTGTGATGGTTAAGTTCTGGTGTCAATTTGGCCAGGTTATAGTGCCCACCTGTGGTTAGGCAAGCACTGGCCTAGTTGTTATTGCAAGGATATTTCATGGCTGGTTGATAAATCAGATGGTTGGTTTATTAAATCATCAGTCAGTTGATTGTAGCTGTGACTGATTGCATCCACAATCAACTAAGGATCTGTCTCCCACAAAGGAGATAATCCAATTAGCTGGATATAAACTAATCAGGTAAAGACTTTTATGGGAGAAGAGAGAATTTTCACCATTTTTCTTCAAACAGTGAGCCTGTCCTGCAGAGTTCATCGAGACCCTCATTGGAGTTCCAGCCTCACAGCCTGGCCTATAGATTTGGGACTCTTGCATTCCCATGGTTGCATCAGACACCTTTATAAATCTTATATTTACAGATGGCTACTGTTTGTTCTATTTCTCTAGAGAACCCTGGGTTATACATAAATTAAGGAAAAAGTTCTGAAAGCTGAAATAGGAACCCAATGTGCTACTTACAATGGTGTCCCAATTTGAGTAAATTCTGACTTCTCATCAGAAACCAAGAAGGTTTCTTGGTTAATAAGTAAGACTTACTCACATGCAAGAAGTCAGTATGTTGAAATATATAAAGTACTGAAAGATAACAAACTATCAGTCATGAATTTTATATTTACCAAACTCTTTTAAAATCGTGGGAGAGATCCAGACCTACTCAGAAAAACAAAAACTGGGGGAGTTCATCACCAGTATACTTCTGTATAAGCAGTGCTAAAGGGATGTCTTCAGATTGAAAGGAAATGAGTAGTTCAAAGTGACATAAATAAATAAAGATGCAGTAAAATTATCAGTTTAGGTAATTACAAATCCCTGCTTTTTTTTTTTTTTACTTATTAAGTTTATTTTTCAGAAACTTAAAACCTCCAGATTGCTCTTATGCCAGATCAGCCTTGAAACATAGAGGTACAGGTCTCTCCCAGAAAATCAACCAGTTGTATTCCCCAACCCCATAAAATGTTTACACCCCTTTTCAACATGAAAAAGTCAGAATGGTCATTGTCCACATATCCCTGAAGACTGAGAGAATGATCAAATGAGAGCAAGGAGTCGTAACAGAGAAGTTAGGATTTAACAAAGGATTATGATTACTGAATCATTACATACATATTTCTTTTTAGTTTCCAGTATGTTAGAACAGCCAGAAAGAAATATCTGAAATTGTGGAACTGGAAATCATACTATATTTTAAAATTTGCTCTACAATTACTTATTAAACTGCACTTTGAAATTTTTTACTTTCTGTATATGTTATATTTCACCATATATTTTCCATTAAAAATGTTAAAAACATGAAGCCTGCCATAATCTAACACCCCCATGCCAAGCCTGCCTTTTTAAATTTTTTTATTAATTTAAAAAAATTACAAGAAAGAAACAAAAACATTCTTAACATTTGCTCATTCCATTCTACATATATAATCTGTATATCACAATATCATCACATAGCTGCATATTCATCATGATCATTTTTTAGAACATTTGTATCAATTCAGAAAAAGAAATAAAAAGACAACAGAAAAATAAAACAAAAACAGAAAAAAATTATGCGTACCATACCCCTTAACCCTCCCTTTCATTGATCACTAGCATTTCAAACTAAATTTATTTTAACATTTGTTTCCCCTATTTATTTTTATTCCATATGTTCTACTCGTCTGTTGACAAGGTAGATAAAAGCATCAGACACAAGGTTTTCACAATCACACAGTCACATTGTGAAAGCTATATCATTATACAATCATCATCAAGAAATATGACCACTGGAAGACAGCTCTACATTTTCAGACAGTTCCCTCCAGCCTCTCCATTGCATCTTGGATAACAAGGTGATCTCTACTTAATGCATAAGAATAACCTCCAGGATAACCTCTTGACTGTTTGGAATCGCTCTGCCATTGACACTTTGTCTCATTTCACTCTTCCCACTTTTGGTCGAGAAGGTTTTCTCAACCCCTTGATGCTGCATCTCAGCTCATTCTAGAGTTTTTCTCAATCCCTTAATGCTGAGTCTCAGCTCATTCTAGGATTTCTGTCCCACGTTGCCAGGAAGGTCCACACCCCTGGGAGTCATGTCCAATGTAAACAGGGAGAGAGTGATGAGTTTGTTTGTTGTGTTGGCTGGAGAGAAAGGTCAAATCTGAGCAACAAAAGAGGTTCTCTGGGGGTGACTCTTGGGCCTAATTTTAAATAGGCTAACCTATCCTTTGTGGGGTTAAGTTTCATATGAAAAATCCCCAAGACCGGGGGCTCAGCCTATAGCTTTGGTTGTCCACACTGCTTGTGAGAATATCAAGAATTCAACTTGGAAAGGTTGAATTTTCCCCCATTCTCACCATTCCCCAAAGGGGACTTTGCAAATACTTTTCTACTCACTGATCAAATCAGTCTGGGATTCATTGGGGCATCACTCTGGACAAACAACAAAATCTCATGTCCTACCCTAGATTCCAAGTACTTATGGTGTTCAATTAAGCTATCTACATAAGTTATATTAGGAAATGCACTAGTCAAAATATGAATTTTGTACCAAATACTCATTTTTTTGCTTTAGTCTCACACATAAGTTGAAATTTTAAAATATTAATTACCATCTATTTTCAGTACCCTGCAATAATGACATCCCTTTGTTCTTCCTCATGCAAAAACATTTTTAAGATTTGAACATTTAGTCACTATCATTATACACTCTGGGCATTCCTAGATTATACCATCTCAATCTTTATCATCTATCTTTCTTTCTGATTTCGTTTGTGCCACAGCCCTCCTCCCTCTATCATTCTCACATCCAGCTTCGTTCAGCGTTTTAACATAATTGTATTACAGTTACATAGCATTGTGCTACCCATTTCTGAGTTTTTATATTTAGTCCTGTTGCACAATCTGTATCCCTTCAGCTCCAATCACCCAATATCTTACCCTCTTTCTATCTCCTGATGGTCTCTGTTACCAATGAAATATTCCAAGTTTATTCACTAATGTCAGTTCATATCAGTGAGACCATAAAGCATTTGTCCTTTTGTTTCTGGCTATTCTTACTCAGCATAATGTCCTTTAGGTCAATCCATGTTATTACATACTTCATAACTTTATTCTGTCTTACAGCTGCATTATATTCCATCATATGTATATACCACAGTTTGTTTAGCCACTCGTCTGTTGATGGACATTTTGGCTGTTTCCATCTATTCACAATTGTAAATAATGGGGCTATAAACATTGTTGTGCAAATGTTTATTTGTGTCCTTGCCCTCATGTCCTTTGAGTAGAGACAGCATATAGGGTCCTGTTTTTTAACCCATTCTGCCAGTCTGTGTCTTTTGATTGGGGAGTTTAATCCATTAACATTTAGTTTTATTACTGCATGGGTAGTACTTTCTTCTACTATTTTGCCTCCTGGATTTTATACATCATATCTGATTTTCATTCTTTTTACCTTTACTGATATTCTTCCTTTCTACACACTTCTCCACATCTCTCTCTTTGGTCTTTTCATATTTGTCTCTAGTGCTCCCTTTAGTATTTCTTGCAGAGCTGGTCTCTTGGTCACAAATTCTCTCAGTGATTTTTTTGTCTGAAAATGTTTTAATTTCTCCCTCATTTTTGAAGGACAATTTTGCTGGTTATAGAATTCTTGGTTGATAGTTTTTCTCTTTTAATAATTTAAATATATCATCCCATTGTCTTCTCACCTCCATGGTTTCTGCTGAGAAATCTATGCATAGTCTTATTGGGCTTCCCTTGTATGTGATGGATTGCTTTTCTCTTGCTGCTTTCAAGATTCTCTCTTTCTCTTTGACCTCTGACATTTGATTAGTAAATGTCGTGGTGTGTGTCTATTTGGATCTATTCTCTTTGGGGTATGCTGCAATTCTTGGATCTGTAATTTTAAGTTTTTCATAAGAGTTGGGAAATTTTCAGTGATAATTTCCTCCATTAGTTTTTCTCCTCCTTTTCCCTTCTCTTCTCCTTCTGGGACACACACAACATGTATATTCATGTTCTTCATATTGTCATTCAATTCCCTGAGGCCCTGCTCATATTTTTCCATTTTTTACCTATAATTTCTTTTTCTTGTCGGATTTCAGATGTTCCATCCTCCAGTTCACTAATCCTATGTTCTGCCTCTCGAAATCTACCATTGTAGGTTTCCATTGTTTTTTAAATCTCTTCTACCATGCCTTTCATTCCCATAAGTTCTGTGATTTGTTTTTTCAGACTTTTGATTTCTTCTTTTTGTTCTTTCCTTGTCTTCTTTATAACCCCCCTCAATTCATTGATTTGGTTTTTGATGAGGTTTTCCATGCCTGTTCGTATATTCTGAATAAATTGTTTCAGCTCCTGTATCTCATTTGAATTGTTGGTTTGTTCCCTTGACTGGGCCATATCTTCAATTTTCCTAGTGTGATTTGTTATTTTTTGCTGGTTTCTATGCATTTAATTACATTAATTAGTACATTCTGGAGATTTCTTTCATCTAGGGTTTTCTTGCTGGATGAATTTGTTGTATGTTCTTTGATATCCTATTCAACATTTATCTGAACCTCTAGCTTAGGTTTTGTTTAACAGAGGAGAATTTTTCAGTTCTTGTTTTCTTGTTTCTTGCCCTGCTTGTATGATGCCTTTTCCCCCCACACACCCACTTAAGAGGGTCTACTTAGGTATTATAGACTCCAGCCAGATTTTTCCAGACCAAACTGGCCTCCTATCAGGAGGAAAGAGTCACCTGTATTGGATTTCCCTGAGGGTGAGCCCCAGTAGGTTGAAATAATTTCCTGTGAAGTCTCTGGACTCTGTTTTTCTTATCCTTCCCAGTATGTGGTGCTTGTCTGCCTTCAGGTCACACCAGCATAAGATGAGGTGGTACTTTTAACTCTGAAGACTCTCCCTGCTGGGGTCATGGTGGAGACAGAGGAGAGGTTGTAGGCTGGCTTTAATGACTTCAAATTACCAAGCCCTGGTGTCTGAATTCCTTGAGGGAGGGATTCCACCTGAGTTGAGCTTCCCCCCTCCTCTGGGGAAGGCACAGGCTCCAGACAAGCCCTCAAATGAGCTTATTTCTGCCTATGTCTGGAGTGGCTGCAGTCTGAAAATCCCTGCCCCTGTACCCAAAGGCAGTCAAGCCTTTGTAGAAAAACAGCCACAAAAACCTCTGTTTCCCTTTTTTTCTTTTTTCTGTCAGTCCTGCCCCCTTGGTGATGGGGCAAAAATGAGTGACCTCCACTTTGACCAGCTTCACCTGAGCTGGGGGCCTGTCTTTAGTAGTCAGAATTTGTTAATTCATTTCACAATTGACATTTGGTTAGGTTCAGCCCCTGCTGCTGGTAAAGTCTCTTTCCTTTCCCCTCTGGGAAGCAGTCTGTGGGAGAGGGATGCTGGCTGCCATGGCTTGGGGAACTCATGGTTCTGGGGGGGCTTGCAGCCAGTCAGCTGGTCCAGACTGGGGTGCGCTGTGTATCCAGTCGCTGACATAGCTCTAGGGGCTGTTATGTACTGTTTCTGGTTATTTAGTGGTTGTTCTGGAGGACGAACTAAAATGCTCACATTGTTAAGTTGCCATCTTAGCCTGGAAGTCCCCTGCTTATTTTAATGCATTGTTTGGTGTAAAATCACATCTTACTTCATGCAGGTGCTAAAATATAAATGAATAAAAAGTATTGATAAATCTATGTTTTTGAATATACAATGTACCAAGAGATAAGTGGTAACAAGTAAAAAAAAGATGGGGTAGGGGGTGTTGGGGTGTAGGAAAATATTACTGCATGCTATTGAAGTTAAGTTGATATCAAACAAAACATGATTATTATATATTTAGGTTATTAAATCTTAACTTCATGTGAAGTACAAGGAAAATAGATGAAAACTATACCTAGATAGAAATAAGAAAACAATCAATATGGTATATGTTCTAGTTTGCTAGCTGCCAGAATGCAACACACCAGAGATAGATTGGCTTTTAATAAAAGGGGATTTATTTTGTTAGTTCTTCAGAGGAAAGGCAGCTAACTTTCAACTGAGGTTCTTTCTTATGTGGGAAGGCACAGGGTGATCTTTGTTGGCCTTCTTTCCAGGCCTCTGGGTTCCAACAACTTTCCCAGGGGGTGATTTCTTTCTGCATCTTCAAAGGCCTGGGCTGAGCTGTGAGTGCTGAAATGAGGTATGCTGAGCTGCTTTTGCTGTGATATGTTGAGCTCTCTCATTTAAACACCAGCCAATTAAATCAAACATCATTCATTACAGCAGGCATAACTCCTAGCCAATTGTAGATGTAATCAGGAACAGCTGAGGTTCATGTACCATTGACTCATGTCCACAGCAACAGAACTAGATACCTTCACCTGGCCAAGTTGACAATTGAATCTACCTATCACAGTACAACACAAGAAATCAAAGAAATACAAAACTGAGCATTAATGGAATAATTCAGGGTCAAAATTTATAAGAATCAGAAAGGCTAAATAGCAAAATGGCAGAAGAAATTACTGTATGATATGTAGTGACTTTAAATGTAAGTAGATGAAAAGAGATGGTCATTGGCAGACCACTGGCACAATTAAAAACTTTGGTCCAACTATATCCTATCTTCAAGAGACTCATTTCTAATTCAAAGTTACAAGTGAGTTGAAAGTGAAAGGAAGAAAATAATATATACCATGAAGTAGAAAACAAAATGGAACTGGAGTATTTATACTAACATCAGATAAAATAGGCTATATGTCAAATCATGAGAGAAAAATGGTCATTGTATCCCAATAAAAGGACAAATTCAACAGGAAGATTTAAAAATTATAAATTAATATGCATGTAACAGCAGCGCTCCAAAATATATGAAGCAATTACTGAAAAAAAGAAAGGGAGAAGTTGAGGATTCTAGATTAATAGTAGACACTCAATACAACACTCTCAATAATGGTTAATCTATTCAGAAGATAAATAAGGAAGTGAAAGATTTGAATGATTCTCTAAATCAACTAGACCTATATAGAACACCTCACCAAACAAAAAACAAAATAAACATTGTTTGAAAATGTACTTGGATCATTTTCCAGGTTAGACCACATGTTGATTTCAAAAACAATTTTCAATAAATTGAAAAATATTGAAATGAAACAAATTAACTTCTCAACCACAATGGAATGAAGCTAGAAATCAATAACAGAAGGAGAAATGTAAAATTCACAAATATGTGGAAATTAACCAATGCACTCTTAAACAACCAGTGAGTTAAGGAGGAAACCAGACATAAAATTAGGAAATATTTTGAGGCAAATTAAATTGAAAATAAAAATACCAAATCTCATGGGAAACAGCAAAGGCAGTGCTGAAAGTAAAATTTATAGTGCTAAATGTTTAGATCAAAACAGAAGAAGGGTCTCAAATCAGAGACCTAACTTCAAAATTGGAAGAACCAGAAAAAGAGGAGCAAAACAAAAAGAGGGAGAAAAAAGACTAGGAAAGAGATAAAGGAAATAGAATACAAAAAAGAAAACAATAGAGAGGATAAAAAATAAATATTGATTCTTAGAAAAGATCAATAAAATTGACAAAACTCTAGCTAGATTGAAAAAGAAAAAAAGGAGAAAGATATAAATAATGAAAAGCAGACATGAAATGGGAGACATCAGTACCAATACCAGTGAAATAAAAGGACTATAAAAGGATAATAAGAACAACTGTACACCAATAAATTAGATAACCTAATTTATTAGATGAAATGACAAAATTCTAAGAAAAACAAAAACTACCTACACTGACTCAAGAAGAAATAGAATATCTCAACAAACCAATTAATAGTAAAGAAGTTTAGTTAGTAATAAAAAACTTCCAACAAAGAAAAGCCCAGGAACAGATGACTTTGTATTTGAATTCTACTAAACATTTCAAGAATATAACTCCAATTCTGTTCAAAGTCTTCAAAAAAAACCTGAAAGGGAGGGATACTCCCTAATTCATTCTAACAAGACAACATCACCCTCATTTCAAATCTAGATAAACATACCACACAAAGAGAAAACTGCTGACTATTACCTCTTATAAATAAAGTTGCAAAATCCTCATCAAATTATAGCAAACAAAATCCATGAGCATTGAAAACGAATTACACACTATGATCAAGGGAGATTTATTGCTGTTATGCCAGATTGCTTCAGTGTAAGAAAATCAAAATGCAGCATCCTTTCCTGGTAGAAACCCTTCAAAGGTAAGAATCAAAGGAAACTTTCTCAATATCATAAAGGGCATATATGAAAAAGGCATAGTCAGGATCATACACAATGGGGAGAAATTGAGAGCATCCCCTTTAAGATCAGGAATGAGACAAGAATGACCATTGTCATCACCACTATTATTCAACATTCTATTAGAAGTACTGGCTGGAATGATTAGACAGGAGAAAGAAATAAAAGGCATTCAAATTGGAAAGGAAAAGTAAAATTTTCATTATTTGCAGATGACTCAGAAAACCCTCAGAAATCTACAGCAAAGCTACCTGAGCTAGTAAACATATTCAGCAAATTGGCAGGATACAAGATTAATGTACAAAAATTAGTAATGTTTCTTTACACAAGTAACGACCTATCTGAGGTGAGAACTAATGAAAGATTACACTCAAAATAGTGATGAGAAGAATCAGGTATTTAGGAATAAGCTTAAACAGGAATGTTAAGGATTTATATGCAGAAAATTATAAAAAATGTCAAAATAATTTTCAAAAATAACCTAAATAAATGGAAAGACATTCTATACTCGTGGTTAAGAAGGTTGAATGTCACCAAAATGTTAATTTTACCCAAACTGATCTACAGATTCAAAGCAATACCAATCAAATTCCAAACAACTTCAATTGAAGACTTGGAAAAGCTGGTTATCAAAAAAAGAGAAAGAGACCCTGAATAGCTAAAGACATCCTTTAAAAGAATAGTAAAGTGGGAGGATTATTACTTCCTGATTTATAGCTTACTATAAAGCCACAGTGGTCAAAACAGCATGATATTGGCATAGATAGATGGATTGACCAATGGAATTGAATTAAGAGTGCAGAGATTGACCACCAAATTTATGGACATTTAACTTCTGATAAGACCCCCAAATCCACTGAACCAGGACAGAATCGTCTTTTCAATAAATGGGTATGGGAGAACTAGATTTCAATTGCCAAAATAGTGAAAGAGGACCCCCTAACTTACACCCTGTCCAAAACTTAATTCAAAATGGATTGAAGACCTAAACATAAGAACCAGTACTATCAAACTTCTAGAAGAAAATGTAAGGAAAAATTTTCAAGATCTAGTAAGAGGAGATAGCTTCTTAAACTTTAAACCTAAAGTACAACCTGTGAAAGAAAAAATAAACAAATGCAAACTCCTTAAGATAAAAAACTTTTGAACCTGAAAAGCCTTTGTTAAAAATGTGAAGAGGCAGCCAACACAATGGGAGAAAATATTTGGAAACTACATATTGGATATGGCTTGATATCCTGTACATAAAGAAATTATACAGCTCAACAACAAAAGAACAAGCAACCCAATTATAAAATGAATGGAGGATATGAATAGGCATTTCTCTGAAAAGCAAATGCAGATGGCTAAAAGCACGAGAAGAGCTGCTAATCTTCACTGGCTATAAGGCAATGCAAATTAAAACAACTATGAGATATCATCTCACACCTATAAGAATGGTGGCTATTAATCAATCAGGAAACTATAAATGTTGGAAAGGATGTAGAGAAATTGGGACACATATTCACTGCTGGTGGGAATGTATAACGATTCAGTTGCTGTGGAAGTCAGTTTTGCAATTCCTCAGTAAACTAAATATTGAGTTACCGCATGACCTGGCAATACCAATATTTGGTATGTACCTAGAATAGTTAAGGGCAGTGGCATGAACAGACATTTGCACATTAATGTTCATAGCATTATTCACAATTGCCAAGAGATGGCAATAACCCAGGTGCCCATCAACAGACAAATGGATAAACAGAATGTGGTATATACATACGATGGAATATTATGCAGCAGCTGGACAAAATGATGTCCTGAAATATATGACAATAGGGATTAACCTTGAGAACATAATGCTGAATGAAGTAAGTCAAAAACAAAAGGACAGATGTTGTATGATTCCATTATTATGACTCTGGTAAAGTCTCCACTGTTTTTCACCAGCTAGAAGAAAAAGTCTGAGATGAGGGCATAGTGGCCCATAACAAACTCTGGGGACTTTTCTGTAGCTGCTTGTTGAAACGTGCTTTGAGATTTGAAACATTTGAAAATTCTTGCTTTTTCCCCTTGTTTTGTATATTTATATATATTTAATATTCATAAGAAAAAATAGTAAAAAACTTAGACAACTATAATAATAATAATAGATAAATTAAATTCCTGAAATGAAAATTTGAAAATTTTTAGTAACATAGGTCACTACTGTAACAAAGTTGATATTTGTAATAACTTTCTATTTGATATTTCAAGAATGTACACAGTTCTGATAGTAAATCAAATGGTATTTAAAATAGTGCTTAATATTTATAGTCTAAGAAACTCTGCTAGCTATATCTTTACATTTTTTCCTTCCTTGCTTTAATTTTAAATTGGTTTATGAAACATACTGTACAAACAGGCTTTACAACGATTACTTAGGTATTTTATTTAAATGTGCCTATGGATAAGCTAATGAAGATATCCATTTTAGGTGCTTAAGATTTTCATATGTTAATTGTAAAAATATATGTATATATATATTTTCCTGAAACGGGAAAAAGTTTAGTACCATATGCCATTACTATAATGTAGATGTTTGTAATAATTTTCTACTTGATATTTTAAGAACATTCACAGTTTTGACAGCTGACCAAATGTTATTTAAGTTAGTGTTTAATATTTAGAATTTAAGAAATGCTGCTATATGTATTTGTAGATGTTTTTCCTTGTTGCCTTAATTTTATAGTGGTTTATGAAACTTACTATGCAAATATAGGTTTTTCAATGATTATTTGGAGAGTTAAATATGTCCATGGTTACAATAACTAAGATACCTATTGTTCTAGTTTCTAGCTGCTGGAATGCAATATACCAGAAATGGAATGGCTTTTAAAAGGGGGGAGTTTAATGGTTTGCTAGTTTACAGTTCTAAGGCCGAGAAAATATCCCAGTTCAAACAAGTCTATAGAAATGTCCAATGAAAGGCATCCAGGGAAAATACCTTGGTTCAAGAAGGCTGATGAAGTTCAGGGTTTCGCTCTCAAATGAGAAGGCACATGGCGAACACAGTCAGGGCTTCTCTCTCAGCTGGAAGGGCACATGGCGAACACAGCATCATCTGCTAGCTTACTCTCCTGGCTTCCTGTTTCATGAAGCTCCCCGGGAGGCATTTTCCTTCTTCATCTCCAAAGGTTGCTGGCTCATGAACTCTCTGCATCTCATGGCTACATCGTTCTGTTCTCTCTGAATCTCTTTCTCCAAAATGTTTTCTCTTTTATAGGACTTCAGAAACTAATCAAGACCCACTCAAATGGTTGGAGACATGTCATCCCCTAATCCAGTTTAATAACCCTTCTTAACTAAATCACATCAACCAGGGAGATGATCCAATCACAGTTTCAAACATACAGTATTGAATAGAGATTATTCTACCTTTATGAAATGGGATTTATATTAAAGCATGGTTTTTCTTAGGGGGCATACTTCCTTTCAAACCAGCACACCTATTTTTGGTGGTTCTAAGTGTATTGCTTGTTTTATTCAATAAAATGTAAAATAAATACATGGAAAAGTTAGGGACACCAAATAAACACAACACTTTGAATGCAATAAAATAAATATCTGTTTGAGTTCCTGTTTTTAATTCTTTGAGATATATACCAACAGTAGAATTATTCTATTATCATATATACAATTTAACATAAATAAAAAATATCCATGGAATTACAATGCCCAGTGAATCTTAATTCAAGCTAATGACTGTAGTTAATTGTACAATGATACAACTGTGTTTTCATCAATTGTTACAAATATTCTATGCAAATGCAAAGTGTGGGTGGTATAGAAGTATATGGGAATCCTGTATTTTATGCATGATTTTTCTCTAAACCCATAACTTATCTAATAAATAAAAGAAAAAGAAATAACTTATTTGAAAAAGTAATTCCTACTTACAATGAGCTCACACACACAGTAATGGATTATGTTTAAGAATAAATTTCCTTGGGGTGCATAATGTTTTAAGCCATCAGAGTCATTCTTTATGAGACATTAATCTATGATATGTTAAAGAGAGAACATACTTTAATTCTTAAACATCTGTTTTCCATATAAATCCACATAAATGATTAAAATGTTAAATATTACAGCCAAATGATTCAAAATCATCAATATTACTTAGTGGCCCCATTAATGCTTGTAACTCACTGATATGGCAGAATCTTTTCACTGGGACTTAAATTTATTTTATTGATTCTGTCTTATTTTCTGTTTTACTCTTTGGCTGCCAGTTGCCAATTCTTGTGTTCATATAACTTAAGACTCCCCACATCTTATTCTGTAATTTCTGTTTTTAATTTTCTAAAAGAAAAGCTTACAAAACAAAATATATAGCTATATCAGGTCTCAATTGAGTATTTTTCTCAGGTCACAGTGAGGCACAGGCTCATACATCATTTGCAGGCAAGAAATCCAGGCACTCCTCAGATGCCTCTGTACTTACTTCCATATGTCTATATTCTAAATCCTGTTGTGCCTAAATGACCTGCATTACAGTGATTCAGTGTTCAAGCCAATTAAATAAAATGATAATTCATCTCTCAGATTTCAATACTATATATATAGTTTATTAGATTATGTTATGGCATTTGAGGTTGCTATAATATTTTCCTGATTGCTGAAAATATTGAATGATTAAAACCATCCAAGTTTGTTTTAATTGAAACATGCATAGACTACTCCTGGAAATAGTTTCTATATATGGTTGTCAAGGGAACATTTTTCAAATGTTTGTTCTTCAAGCTCTACATCAGTTGATTCATCATTGGAATGACAATGAGATAGAATACAGAGGTCACATGTGTTTGGATCAGTTACATACATTTATAATTCATTTTTTCAACTCATGCAATTTCCAAAGACTTCAGGTCAAATGGTTAATTTACCACTGAATTCTATTCACTCTTCATATTAAATCACAGTGAAATACAAGTGAAAAGATGGCCGTAATTTCCTTCTCACACCCGAACACATGAGGTAGGTTATCAGTGGACAGAGCATTGAAATAGAACTGCAGAATTTTTCTGTAACTGTGTAGAATGATTTGATATATTCCATTCACCAGTAGAAAAACAATCTTAATATTTACCTGAGAATAGAGAAGGACAAACTATGTTAGTAAGATTTATTCTTTAAAACAATTTTAAATATAGAATTTCTGAATTAGATTGGCCTCACCACCACAGCCTCATGTATTGTAACATTTTATGAGCTGATCTGTAAAACCTTCTTAATTGCCTCATTTATTTTGGTTTTGCTGAACAGAATTAATCAGGACATTCATTAGGAAGATACACTATAATTGAATTAGAATTTGCATGACAATTCATGTATGATTCAAGTTTCTTGCTTAACTACTTAGCATTATGTTGTCTTTTAATGGCTAAATAATTAGGTAGCTACTCATTTTATTTCTTTTAGAAGTCCAATTTCTCAACAAACCATGTGTTTTTCTATTATTTTAAAAGCTCTGAAAGGATTGTGTATCAGTCAGGGTTCTCTAGAGAAATAAACCAAAGGAGATATCTGTAAATATAAGATTTATAAAAACATCTCACACAACCCTGGAGTACAAGAGTCCTGAATCCATAAAGCAGGCTGTGAGACTGGCAGCTCTAGCAAATGGTCTTGACAAATTCCGTAAGAGAGGCTTGCTAGCTGAAGAAACTGTGAAAAGTCTCTCCCCTCCTTTAACAGTCTTCAACTGACTTGATCAAATCCAACTGTTCAGATTATCTCCTTCGTGGGAATTGAACATAGATGTGATCAGCCACAGTCACAATCAATTGACTGATGATTTAATAATCAAGCCTTCTGGCTTATCAACCAGGCATGAAATATTCTTTAGTAATAGTTAGGCCAATGCTTGCCTGACCAGACAGCTGGGCACCCTCACCTGGCTAAATTGACACTACAACCTAACCATTACAGGCTGTTACTGATTATTCTGAAGAGAAAAAAGAAGACATTTTTCTTTCAATACATAGGCTCCTTTATGTACTGTTGATTAGAGATTCTGTGAAATAATGTTTAAGTAAATATAATCTAAATCATATTTATTGTAGCTGTGGAGAAAAATAATTACATAATACTGTGAAAATAAAGATCTTTGCACTGAGACATTAGACATAAGTACTAACAGTGAGTAGTCAGGAAAATCTGAAAGTAGAAGGAATAAAGTAAAAATATTTCCTGGGAAGTTCTTATAGTTAAATTAATAATTGTTTTCATTTGTCAAAGCTGATGAAATGCAATATACCAGAAGTGGACTGGATTTTAACAATGGGGATTTATTAGCATACATAGTTACAGTCCTAAGGTCATGAAAATGCCCTGTTTAAGGCATTAAGAGGGAGATATTTTCTCTGAAGAAAGGCTTCTGGTAGAACAGACACCTCTGTCACATGGCCAGGCATATGGTGACATCTGCTGCTCCTTCTCTCCTGGGTTACCTTGCTTTCAACATCTGGCTTCTCTGTCTGTGACTTCCTTCATCAGCTTCTGTGCCTTTTTTCTGTGTGCTTCTATGAATTTCATCTCTTTGCTTCTGTGTGTCCTTTGCCCTCTGATAAAGGACAGCAGTGAGAGGATTAAGAACCATGTTGATTGAGGTGGGTCATGTCTCAATTGAAGTAACCTAATTAGAAGGTCCCACCCACAATAGGTCTGCACCCACAGGTATGGATTAAAAGAACATGACCCTTTCTTGGGTACATAATAGCTTCAAGGTACTGTGACAGTCAAATCCAAAGTTTCATTTATAATCCCATAAATAGCACTCATTGGAGGATAGATTTCATTATCTACCTGTCTATTTATGTATTTATTTGTTTATTATAGCTGATTTAACTTTTATGTATTCACACCATACAAATTTGGAATCAATCTTGTAGTCACATAATATTCTCCAAATAATATTTGGTAAAATATTTAAATTTGTAATGTATGTCAATTTCCAGTTTCACTATATTGGTGTGGTTCCTAGCAATAAGAGAAAAAGTCATTTGGAATAGATATAATGGGGCAAAAAGAAGGTAGCCACATTCCAACATTCTTCTGGGAAAGACAAGGTGAGGGTTACTTAGAAAATTGTCAACATGAGGCAAGAAATTTTTCATAGAATTAGTGGAAAGGATGAATAAAGGCTGAGAATAGAAATGCCCAAATGAGATCTCAGGGCTGATTTTAGTTTGGTGTATTTTGAAATAAAGTAAATATGAAACAACAAATTAGAACCCACAAACCACCTATTCTAATTAACCAAATAGTCTGAGTGACTATAAAATGTTTTAAAATTTTTCATTTAATTACATATATGATTTCATTGGGAAATCCCAAAGCCTTTTCTTTTCTATTTTAATAGTGCCATGAGGCCTCATGTAGGAGAAGGTCATGTATGTTGCAGGCACTTTGCTTAGCTCTGGATCTAGCGGTCCTGGAACCATGTCTTAGTGGGTCCACCAGAGACTGGACCTTGAACCTTACTCTCTGTGCAGGGGATAAATGTTTGGCTGTTGCATATTTAGAGTCAGTCCAAGCTCTGTTTTTCAAGAGAGAAAGACAGAGGAGGACTAGTACTTGCAGCTCTGACTTTGCATATTTTGTGACTCTTGGTCCACCAACTCTAGGCCTCCAGTCAGATTTGCCTTCAAGAACTGCATGGGCTGACTTAATTCTAAGGAAGGATACATAAGAAACATAATTATCCCTAAGGAAAAGACTGACAGGCTTGTAACCTGTCATCATAAGCAGCCCAGTTCCAGAGATTATTTGTAAGTCAAAAACAAGTTGGAAATTAAACAAGAAAATCAGGAGGAAAATTTCAAGTATGGGATGGTAACCCATAAAACAATGTCCATTTTCAACTGCCATACTTATTTTTCCTAACACTCAAGATGCCAGCCTACCAAGAAATCTTATAAGGAATGTGGGAATATGGGAAGGCTTTCAGACAAGCCTCACATCTTACTCAACATCATAGTTTTCAGGCTGCTGAAAAGCCCTATGCATGCAAGGAATGTGAGATGGCCTGAAATGGCCTTTACTCAAAAATAGCAACTTATTTTACATCATGGAATTCATACTGGTGAAAAACCACATAAACATGAAGAATGTGGGGAAACCATTTTCACAGTTCATAACTCACTGAACATCAAAAAATTCTTACTGGTGAAAAACCTTATGAATTTAAAGAGTGTGGGAAGAACTTTACTCAGAACTCACAACTTACTCTGCACCAGAGACTTCATACAGGTGAAAAATACTATGTGTATAAATAATTTAGGAAGGCCTTTGACAGGTCACAGGGGACAGAGCTCGGGCCCCAACACCCCCTGTAGCAATGGCTGAAATTCGTGGTCCACTGGCTCATGAAATGCTGCCCAGGGCAATGCCTGGGGCAAGAAACCACATCAGAGAATGGTATGACTCCATCATAAGGAGCAAACAGGGCAGCACAGGTGCAAAAAGAAGGAAGCAAAAATACTAACCAAAGGCAATTATAAGAGTCACCAAATGCAGAATTCAGGACAAATAAGGGGCAGTGACCTTCAGAGTATAAAAGGAGAAACACGTCACAATACAGGGGGCATTTCTTCAGGCTCTTGAAGAAAGCGTTCCTTTCCCCTTTTCCCCCTTCCCCTTCTCCTCCCCCTTCCCTCCCCCTCCCCTTCCCCTCCCTACCCCCCTCCCTCCTTTACAGTAACCCTCTTTCAACCTCAGCTCACTGCCTGGATTTGAGTGCTGGACCTAACCACCCCCAAATCTGTTCTAACATCTGGTGCTGAAACCGGCTCTGTCCTCACTCACTCCACCGTGGCTTGAGCAACCCTCCTTCTACTTCGCTGCATCCACCGCCCAAACCAGTCCTGTCCCACTCTAAGGAAAGACTGAGGAAGTGGGCTGGGCTGGACGCTGTCACCGGACATCTCGGCAGGGTCCACACGCAGTTTGGGCTCAGGCGCACAGCTCGGAGATTCCGATGACTTAGACCCAGTACCCTCTGGATAACCCAAATCGTTGGCCTGAAAATGATACTCTCAATCTTAGAATTCTTACTGGCCTTAACAATTTTCTTCAGCAATCTGCAAAGTGGGACGAGGTACTCGATGCCCAAGCTTTCTAAACCCTGTGTTCTCAGCTCCTCCTCTGCTCTTCAATGATGACACCAAATCTTCCTCCACAACAGAAGGCCAAAACCTCTCACCCCTTGCTGCCGAACCCCCCACTTCCTCATCCCAGTAGCCAAACCCTCTGCTGGATTTTCCCTGTTAGGGAAGCAGGACGCCAAGGCATAGCCAGGGCTTAAGTACCTTTTTCTCTCTCAGACCGCTCACAAATCAAACAGTATTAGGTTCCTTTTCCACTGACCCTACTCTATATCACAAAGAATTTAAATATTTAACTTAAACCTATAATCTCACCTACCAGGATGTGGTTATAATTCTTACTTCCTCTACCACTCCAAACAAAAACAAAAACATAAGCAAAAACAAAAATAAAAAACACATTTGGGCAGCAGCTACCGCTCAAGCAGACCAACTTTTTGCCACTTTACTCACAGCACTCTGCTTCAGTTTCCCTAATTAAAATTACCAACCCAGCTCCCAACTGAAGTTGCACCACTTCCTCACTTGTCTATTGGAAGGAATAAAAAAAATAACCAGATTTAAGGCATCTAATTATGACAAACTTTTAAAACTCTCCCAAGGATTGAATGAAAATCTGCAGGTTTTATGAGCCACCTGAGAGGTTCAATTCTCAAATACACTGTTCCAGCTCCATTCACCTGAAGGGCACCTTTTCCTATACACACATGCACACACACACACACTTCGTTACACAACCAGCTCCCAACATTTGTAAAAAAACTTCAAAAGCTGGAGCAAGGACCCCAAATCCCACAGGATGAACTTATCCAGGCTGCTTTCTGGGTTTTCAACAATAAACTGGAGGAAACAAAAACTAAAATATCAATTCAGGAAAAACTCAGGCAGGAGCGCAAAGATGCTCAGTATTTGTTATTAGCCAATTTCCTGCAAGAATCTACCCTTGCCCAGTGAAATGGATCAAACCAGGAACTAAGCCACCCTCGGGCCCATTTCTGCTGTGGCCATGAGGGACACTGTGCAAAACCCTGCCCTAATCCCAAGCCACCCCAAGGCCTCTCCCTCTTTGCCATAAGACAGGGCGCTGGAAAGCTGACTCCTTTGGCCACTCACTGGGAGTAGACAGTCGTCCTTGGCAACCAGCCCTCCTATGGGATTTAGAGTCTCAGACCCCAGCCCAGCCATGGGAGACTCACCGGGCCAGCTCCTCAGCCCTGACCCTTCCCATCTCCACCACCAAGCCCCAGGTAAACATTCTTGAGGCAGGTAAACCAGTCTCCTTCATAGTTAACACAGGAGCCACATTTATCTTCACCTGAATTTTGAGGACTTCTAACCTCTTCCCTCATGTCTATATTTGAAATTAATGGAAAAGCACATGCTCACAACAAACCTCACCCATAGCCTGCACTTTTCAAAATATTTACTTTTTCCACATTCTTAGTAGTGCCTCTATACCCAGTTCCAGTCCCCCTCTTAAAATGAGACATTCTAGCCAAACTAAACGCTGAGCTTGCACTTCCCTTACTTAAAGCTAAGCTTCATGCCACCAGCAGTCCTGCTACTTACCCTTAACCACAATCTTAACACAACCCCAATCTTAAATCCTTCATAAAAAATTGCAAAATTACTGTTTCAGAAATAATTCACTAACATGTTATAAATATTTGACATTATTCTCACAAGTTTGAGTTTAATGGTCATTGTATGTAATGAGATATTTACTTGGAAACTTGACTATGAACGATATAAAGGATGTAATTCTATTAAAAGGAAAAAAGGATAATTTTGTCTGAAGATAAAATAAATAGTTGTTATATAATGAGAAAAAGTATACAAAACATGAATGGATATAGTAAGTCATAAAATGTTAGTGGAAAGGAAAATTGTGGTCAAAGCTGGGAAAATATGATGGGTAAAGCTTTAATGTCAAATAAAATATTAATACAAAATTAAAATTTAGTTTTCTCTCTGTTAAAATAACAGTTTTCTGGGATTATTAATCTATTTTAATAAAAGTTATAAAACTCTTGACTTCCAACCAACTGGACAGGAACCTGCACTCTGGTCTATATATCACCCCAAATATCTCTAGCTCCTACTAACAAGTCCTTCCCCATTAACCAAAGACCAAAATGTGATTTTATCTTTCTGCATCTCTTAGCTACTCTAAGTATCCTAAAAGGGGTAGGCACTGGAGTTAGTGGTATAATAACCTCATAGATGCTCTCAAAAGGACTCCAAAATAGTATTTTAAAAAATTCTGCCACTTTAATTAATGTGCAAAACCAAAATTAACTCACCTGTGGCAGTAATATTGCAAAACAGGCATAGGCAAAGCCTGCTAACAGAAGGTGGTCTTTGTGTATTCCTCAATGAGGAATGCTGCTTCTCTGTTAATAATTTACTTATCCTAGCACCCTTGCTCTGTAAGCTTATTAATCAATTCTTGCACCATACAATCACTACACTGCCTCAAAAAAATGAATCATAACATATTACTCTTAAGCTCTTTCAGGAATGACAAGCTAAGTTACCAAAGACTTGCAAGGCAAAAACTGGAGAAATCAGTGCCTAACTACTGTCATATTGAAAATCCTACCTCCATCCCTGAAGCCCCCTAACACTGTCCTCATCCAGCAGGAAGCAGTTAGACTTCCCCCCTCTCCTAAATTTTGTAATAAACAAAAGGCAGGAATGACAGGTCACAGGGGACAGAGCTCAGGTTCCAACCCCCTCTCCCCCTGCAACAATGGCCGAAACTCTGGTCCACTGACTCATGACCATTTCCCTTCCTAGTCCTCCTTGCCACAATGCATAAGGCCTCTTCCCAAATGCTGTCCAGGGCATTGCCCAGGGCAAGAAACCACATCAGAGAATGATATGACTCCATCAATAAGAAGCAACAGGTCAAGACAGGCACAAAAGGAGGGAAGTATAAATACTAGCCAAAGGTAATCAGAAAAGTCACCAAATGCAGAATTCAGGACCAATAAGGGATGGCAAACTTCAGAGTATAAAAGGAGAAACACGTCACAATGCAGGGGGACATTTTCTTCAGGCTCTTGAAGAAGGTGTTCATTTCCCCTTTCCCCCTTCCCCCTTCCCCTTCCCTCCTTTACAATAAATTCCTTTCAACCTCAGCTTGCTTTGTGGTTACAAATGTTGGACCGAACCACCCCCCAATTTTGTTCTAACAGTCTTTATTCACCTTTCACAACTTGCTGTATATAAGGGAATATACACTGTTGAAAAACCCTATGAAAGGAAGGAATGTGGGTAAGGCCTTTATTCAGGGATCATTACTTATGCAACATCAGAGCATTCGTGCCCTGAAAAACCATAAAAATATGAAGAATGGGGAAGGCTTTTATCCACGGTCACAAGTTACTCAACACGAGAAAATTCCTACTAATGAGAAGGCCTGTGGATATAAAGAGTGTGTAAAGTCCTTTAATCATAGATCAAAAACAGATCATTTATATGGGTGATAAACCATATCAATGTAAGGAATGTGGAAAGTGCTTTAATCATGGCTCACACCCTACTCAACATCAGAAGATACATACTGGTGAGAAATCATGTTTGTGAAGATTGTGGGAAAACCTCAAGTGTGACTCAGAATTTACTCAACATGAGAGAATTCATAATGTGAGAAATCCTATGAATTTAAAGACTGTAGAATGGCCTTTTCTCAGTGTACCGACCATCTCAACATCAGAGACTTTATATTGGTGGTGGAAAACCCTATGTATGTAATGAATGTGGGAATGCTTTTGCTCAGGGCTTACTATTTATTCAGAATTATCTGATTCATGATCATATAATTCATACTGGAAAGAACCTCTATGGATTTCATTAGTAGATAGTTGAGTCCAGCTGTTAGAGAAATGAGGAGAAGTGTGAAGTTTTTTTGTAAAAAATTCCAAAAACTCATATTAGCTATTATCTCTGACCACAGATCAAAATTATTTAGAAATGAAAAAATAGCCCAAATAAATCTTCCACAAACAAACTTGAATGCATACTTTTTGAATAAAATTGGAAATAGAAACTGATAATTCATACTGGGAGAGGAGGGATTTGCGTCTCCTCTCAATACTGTTTTAAATGAAAAAGAATGAGAACTTGCATCAAATACTGCATTTCCATATACCCAAAAGTGCATTTTTCCTTTGTCAGTAACACAATCCTGGGCTGGAAAACTCTCAGCCTCCCTTGCAGATCAATAAGATGGAAGCAGTAGTTGTATAGATAGGACATTTGGGAAGCAATGTTTACCTCTCTCTACTGTTCCACCCCACCCCTGTCTACAATGTTGTTATTTAAGTTTAAGTTCCGGTAGTCCTATGTGGAATTTGGGAATTTGGCAGTTGTGTGGCAGGGAGGGTGGAGCAGAAATATAAGTGGTCTTGAACCTTGCTGATCTTGTACAGCAACCCCTACCAACTATGGTCTGCCTACCTCCCCTATGCCTTTGAAAAAATTAAGTTAATCTTATTTGTTTTTTAAAAAAAAGTGCCACGAAGGGAAAGTTTTACATAAATATTAACTAAAGAGGGTTGAGGCAAAAGTGTTTATATACATGTGATAAAAAGTAGAATAGAAAAACTAAATACCATGAATATGATGAAATCAGTCTATTATTCTTTATATAAGTACTCACAAGAAAAATATCAGCCCTATAAAATTCTTGCCATTAGTTCACTGATCTACCTGTGTCCACTATGGTGAAAGAAAATTAAGTAGAATTTGGAACCAGAAAATATGTGTTCTAATACAGCTCCATGATTAAAACCTGTGTTTGATTTAGGCATTCTGTCCAAACTTGACTCCTCTTTAAAATAGCAATATATTTGAAAGAAAAATTAGACACAATGATAGAGGACAGACTCATTGAATATTCAAAGCATTTAAATGACTGTGATTCTTAAAGAATTTAATAATAATGGTTCAACTTTTAGAAATTAATTTAACAAATTTCCATAAATATCATTTTAATAGAAAGCAGAATACTCCAGATATTTAGGACTCAACATTGAAATTCGAACAGCCTGAAATGAAAGAAAAAAAAAACTGAAGTTATCATTTATTAAGCACTGGCTGCAGGAATGCACTTTGTGTACATTGTTTTATGTCATCCTTATCACAGCTCTCACAACTAATACTTGCCAGAGCTAAGATTCAATTCCAGTTCTCCCTTTGTGTGCATGTCTCCTCACAGTCCTATAGTGCTTTCTCTTATACCTTGCCTTATTATGCAGTCACCACATGTCTCAATATTGAAAGACAACTAAACATTATCTTGAAGTTTGTGGGTATTTTTCAAGCCATTAAGGCAAGAGAATGGAACTGTGAACCAAAGAAACTAACATTAAGAGAAAATGAAAAATGGAGTAATCTGAATTGATGCTCAGATCACATATCTAGCAAAATAAGCTTGAATGAATAATTGATACTTTTCTCATAATATCAAAACATAAGCCTCTGAATAGTTGAATGTTCCCAGCATTATATTGGTAAATTTTCCTGATAATTTTGTTTTGTACCTACTTACCTTGCTTATTATCAATTGAACTATCTTACTTTGAATGGGCTTCTCTCCAAGAGACAAAATGGCTCTACACTAAGGAAATATTTTTGGGTCAGCATAATAAATTGAATGATTCATTTGAGTGTGAAACTAGAAAAGCTACCGTGACTCCTACCTAATGTATGTTTGTAATTCCTTCAGATAGTAAGAATAGCTATCACTTTTAAACAAGGGGGAATAAAATAATTAATATTACATACCATATAATGACAATTAAAGGGTAAAAGGAAAAATGAAACTGAATACTATTCCAAGATTTAGTGATATCAGAGCATAAAAGAAACAATGTAAGAAGCAAATGAATAATTTAATATCCAATAAAAATATAAAATACAAATTAAAAAATGAGAGCTTAAATATCAAGAAGCTCCCATATATATGAAATTAGATGGATAGACAGCTGAAGCAAAGGAAAAAAGAGCTACAGAGCTCAGAAATGAACTAGAAATTAAATAAACAGAAAACATAGAATAATTTAGTAAACTAGTAACCATAGAAACATATAGCTAAGGAAAGAAAGAATAAAGAAGACAGACATTAAGGAAAATAATTTGAAATGAAAATAAGATTTAATAATCTGAGAGAAGTGAGAATCTGACAGAACTACAATGCTAAAGTTTAACTTTCAAAATGCTAAAAACTTGACTAGGGCAAATATGAAATGAATAAATGGCAAATTTATTTATTATGTTGACAATAGGAGAACCTTTAAAATGGTAAGAGTGATTAAAACACTTAAATAACTGTTATTTATAGAATTCATTTACAAAGGTACAACAAAAAAAGATTTTGCTTCCTTTTAAGTTTTAATTGAAGATTAAATGCATATAGATAAGTAACATAACTGTAAATGAATTTAAGTAAGCTCAAAATTGTCCTGTAAAAGAGACCAAGAAAAGGAAGCAGAATAATACAATCACTCAATAAGATGCCCTTATGCTGGCTTCTTCCCAGGATTGGAAAATCTATGGAAAATCCTTTTGTCTGATAGCTTGGATCCCTTTGATTCTCATATAAAATTTAAGAAGTTGGTATAAGTAGCTATACTTCCAGGCTGGCCAGAAAGGGACAGAGACAGGGAAAAAAATGAAGGAAAAAGTGACTTCAAGGGAAACACAGGTGTACATTCAGGACAAGGAGAAGAGTGCCCACCCCAGCTTCTGGGTTGAGCAGGATTTCTGACCCAGGGCATGGAGACAGTGAACTGTGGCCAAAGTTTTCAGTGAGAGTTTAGCTTCCACCCAAATGCATGACTTAATGTTCTGTACTCCATCTTCACTGTGACTTCACTTCAGTATCACAAATACCAATGCAGGCCATGGTTAAACTGGGGTTATGTCACAGAAAAAGTGATAGATTACATTTTCAGAAATGCAAAATGTCCATGTAAAGAACATTAACTGATTCAGTAAAACCCATCACTTAGGACGCAGTGATAAAGTGTGGTGGAATCTCATGTACATAGTAACTGGGTATTGTTAAGGATTGCTGATAGCCACATAGCAGTCCTAAGACATTGAAGAGAGAGGGAAACACTCAGTGTTACACAAACGACAAAATGGACATCTGGATGTAGCAATTAGTGAATGAAATATACCTGATGGAAGTCATTAAGATCTTTAAGGTTTTAGGGTTGATGATTGTTGGGTAACTGAGGTCAGGGAATGACCGGTGACCTAGAGAAAAGTACATGGGGGTGTGAAGCTGGACATCCAGGTGAATGACCAGTATCATCCCTGCACTCCCAGCACATACTCAGATAAATGAAGAGAGACAGCATAAAGAGAACCCACTGGATCTCTTTAGATTCTGCCAGTCCCATAAGGGTGATGTCAGGCGCATTTGTTTTATTGCTATTCTCCACAGTGGTTAACATTTGTAATCTATTGACAAAGAAAAGGTGTTACTTGACATGAATCACTTCAAAACACTTTTTATTTATAGGAATGATTTTTAAAAAATCTGTTTACTAATACTATAAATACATAATGAAGAGTAGTTTGTGAAATATGAAAAAAATGTTAGTTTGGCTAGGAAATATGAACTCATTATAAATCATCATCTGGATATTACATGATAGTAACTTATTTTTTTGTATAATTACAATAGATATGATGCTGTTATAAATACATCTGCTTATTAGTATATTTCCACCTGAAAATATCACAACATAGGTATTACTATTGTGCAGATTTTTCAATTAGAAACAGGGCACAGAAAGTTGTTACTTATTCAGATTCACCAAAAGTAAGCATTGTTGGAATTGTGATTCTATGAAGATTTGTTGAGGTAAGAGATCATGCTCATAGTGCTATATACCTACTTACATTTAACTCCAGAAAAACAGAAAAAAGTGCAAGACTTATGTGCTGGTTTGGAACTCTAGGCACCCCTGGAAAGGCCATGTACTTTTAATCCATTTTTGTGGGTGCAGAACTAATGTGGGTGGGACATTTGGTTCAATTGAGATGTGACCCAGCCCATTCAAGGTGGAACTTCATCCTGTGCTGGAGCATTTTTTGAGAGCACAGAGAGAGAAACACAATCTGGAAGAGCTTCAGGCAAACAGAAGCCAGGAGAGAAGGATCAGCCATCACCGGCCATGTACCTTCCCACATGACAGAGGATCATAGATGCCACTGGCCTGTCTTCAGAGAAGAGAGTGTCCAGTTAATGCCTTAATTGGGACATTTTCTGGCCTTAGAACTGTACATTTGTAAATTAACAAATCCCTATTATAAAAGCCAACCCATTTCTGGCATATTGCATTTGGCAGATTAAGCAAGCTGAAACAACTTATATTAAATAGTGATAAAGAGTTTTAATCATTCACTTACTATTCTTTTGTATCTGATATTACTTAATGCAAAAAACAGATCAGAAATTGAACCTGAGGTTACTTTACTGGCAACCACATATAATTATTAATTTTCAGAAGATATGTTTTAATTGATTATTAAAATTAAAATTTCTTCCAAAATTATATTTTCCATATAAGGACATTGCTTGATGACTCTGGTTCCATTTCTGCAAATCATAGTAATAATTAATTAAGTCCTTCATGGTCTATATATCATTCTTCTGATAATATTCCAACAATTTTAAAGAAACTAAATAAAACTCTGTAACTTGGAGAGTAATATTTACCAAGAACCAAATGTGATAGAAGAGTTCCTATAGAGTTTCTAGACAGGCCTATCTGTCTAGAAATTCGACAAAATATAGTTTGCTTCATAAATAAAAAATGTAAACCAGTTAAATAACCTGAAATTTTGACTATACAATATTTGTTTTTTGGAGAAAACTTTTGTTTAATTTTTGTGCATGCATTTTTGTTTTGTTGAGCGATAAAATAAATCAATGTAAGTGTTTTGTTCAGGTACTAATCAAATAAATAATTCACAAAAATTATGTCTCAGAAGTATATCAAGGAGCTGCTGTGAGCATAAAAAGAGCAGATCATCTCTTGCCTTTCATCCTCAAAATCTCTATGCTCCTCTTATATTAAGAATTGTTGATGGGGAACATTTGCTCATCTCTGGGAACAATTTCCAAGGAAATTTTCCTGGCATGATTCTAAGGATAAAAGTTCAAGGAGTTTTATTCAATGTTAGGCTTGCTTTCCTTTTATAAGCCACATTGTTTTATAAGCCACATAATGTTGAGTATCAGTTTTGGAATTCTTTGTGATGGTATAATTTTATCCTGGGTAAAGCAGAAGGTATTTCTAAAGAAATATGTAATGAATCTGTGGCTAAAATGCCAGACTGATAACCACAAGGGTTGGCATAGCAATTTTTCACAGTGAAACATTTTTGTTTTTAAAACTGTGACACTATCATAGGAGAACATATTGTTCATTACACAAAAATTAGAATGCAGTAAAATTCAGAGGAGAAATTGACATTCATTCATAAATGTCATTAACCTTTAGCTGTATTTTCTTCCATTTATTTTCCTTTTGTCATAATGCTGATTTAGATGTATAAATATAATGTGTTCACATAATTTTCACACTGTATTTATAGTAAACATCCTGATTTTTATTAAATATTTATAATACACATTTACCCATATTATACTAGTTTTAGAAAAAACACAATGCCATGTGTTTTCTGTTGGCTAATTCTATATAATTAACTTCTTTCTAGGAGTGTGCACCACTGATGAATGAGCATGCACTGCTGATGAGTGAGTGTGCTAAAGTCATCACAGGGAAAACATTGTAATTTCTCTGTCAGTTTTGGCAACCTTACCTAATTCATCTAACAGAAGGAATACTGTATTCAATCATAACAATATTTATGTGACTTCTTTTATTTATTTTACTTGGCATTTATTATTTTAAAAGAAACAGAGCTGAATGTAAAAATATATCATATATTTCAACAAAATTAGTACTTTATTCCTAACAACTATTCAATGTCATTATTTATCAAAATTTCTACTCCTCCATTTAATTCTGTTAAATATTGTTTTATGTTTTTGAAGCTTAGTTAAGGATTTTGATACTTTTCTAAAACATTGGCTCTATTGTTGTTTTATACTATCCTTCATATCTTCAGAATACAGAGCTTTACTTTTTCTGTTAGAAGTACTTTGAACTGTTACATTTATATACTTATATATCCTTTTACTAGTCACAGATTTCATATAGATATCATATAGTTATGTAATAATTTTTAACAGAGTCAATTACTGTGCCTTTTATTTGGAGTGCTTAGTCCATTTATACTTAAAATAATGATTCATGTGATATTTCAATTTACTTCACATATTTTTGAATTTCTAATTCTTTTCTTCTGGCTTCCTTGTTGATAATAAAACAGGTAATATTAAATTTTATTATCTCTAATGATTTTTAAACTATGCGTCATCCTGTTATATTTCTAGTGATTGATATCTATTGCATAAAATGTTCATCCTTAAAATATGTTAGTGCACTTAATATTTTATGATTTCTTCTAGGCAGCCAAGATAGCAATGTAAGACCCTATGAGGTTATGTCTGCTCATAGAGTCTTTGAACTGAAGCAAAATCATACAGGGCCATCTTTCTTAAAATGTCAGAAAACAGTTAAGTGATTTTAGTAACTAGAGAATTGCTGAATTGAGAAAATACAACTTTAAACTGGTGGCTAAGTGTAGCATTTTCACCAGCCCTTCCCTGTGACCTCATGGTGGGTCCCTGGTCTTTTTCTGGGGGAGCAGAATCACTCTTATGTGCTTTCTGAGGGGCATGGATGTCAGTTCCAATCTCCACAGTGTAGTCAAACACCTGACCCAAGACATTCATCACAGTCTCACTCTACCAGAATATGCCCTGTCGACAGAAACAGCTTGCAGACATTATGCATTGTAAGAAATACTCAATTTAAATCAGCCTGGGACACAAGAAATCTGACTTTAAGACATGCAATAGAGCATCTGAAGGGGAAGGGGAAATCCACTTCATAAAGATAGATGAAACTTTCCAAATCACATAGACAGGAGAATGTCTCAATCTAAGACACAAAGGTCAGTATAAGACACAGGCTAAAAAGAAGGAGAGGTCCCCATACTTTTGCCTCAAGCAGCTATTCTTGTTAGGAGAGCTAAACTATAAGGAAACATACCAGCCAACACAGGGCCAATTTTCAAAGACAGTGAGATCTGTTTCTATTTGCACTTTTTTGTTTGATTTGGTTTGCTCCTGTCACTCACTGATGTAACCCTCATGTAAGTAACTGGATACAAACACAGGTATTAAATCCCATTATTAAAACATTACATTATTGGGGTGCATGGGTGGTTCAGTGGTAGAATGCTCACCTTCCATGTGGGAGACCCAGGTTCAATTCCTGGACAAGAACTTAAAAAAAAATAGAATTACAATACAAAGTGTTCAACAAAAATTTGCAAGACAAACAAATAAAATTTAAGACCCATCCATAGGAATAAGATAAAGCTTCAGAAATCATCAAAGAAGAACACCAGATGTTGAATAATACAGAAGAAAGAATCAGGGAACTGCAAGACAAGATAACTGAAGGGACTTAGGCTGATTAGCAGAAAGCAAAATGATGAAAAAAAAATGAAATGAATCTAAGAAACCTGTTGCTGTTAGTTTCAACTCAGGACTAGATGGTGCCAAGAACGAGAGAGAAAAGAGACTGGAATCAGGAAACCGCACTTCTCAGAGAAGTGCAGGCAAGTTTATTTAGAACTGTACTTTTTATACCCTAGATATGTATGTGAAAAGCCTGATTCTATTTTTCTAATGTTCCTTTATTTTTGGCAAGGTCAGCTAGTTCTTGCTAGTCTAAGCAATCTTGTTTTTTTTTCTTTTAACAAAACATGCTGTGTTAAAAACATTGTCTTCTTTCAAGTTCAGCCAGACTGTTTATCCATGGACTTTGGTGTATACTCCTTGGTCTTTACTTTTGCTTTTTAACTCTTTGCAGCCTATTTTTTCATCAGAAATCCATGGAACACCTTCAAGATAACCAATTTAGGGATGATGGGAGTCCTAGAAGAAGAAAAAGAAAAAGAGACAGAAGGAATATTCAAAGAGATAATGGCAGAATACTTCTCAGATTTAAGAAAAGATATAGGGACACATTCATGAAGCGCAGTTAACACAAAGCAAAATAAACTTGAATTGAAATATGCACAGACACAACACAACTGAGTTGTAGAATGCAAAGACAAGGACAGAGTTCTGAAAGTTATGAGAAAAGTTACACTTTGTGTAAAATGTGGTCCCTATAAAATTAGGTGCTGATATTTCATTAGGGATCATCAAGGCAGGAAAGCAGTGTGATAAAATATGTAAATGCTGAAAAAGTAAACAATTTCAACTGAGAATTTTAAATGTGGGAGGAGGATTAATACTTTCCAAGATTAAACAAAGCTGAGGAAAGTCATCACTCCAGACCTCCCCTTCAAGTCATCACCAGACCTCCCCTTCAAGCAATGCTACCAAGAGCTCTTCAGACTGAAAAGAAAGGGCAATAGAAATTGGATCAAAGTACGACTAAGGAGTGAAGACTTATGGTAAAGGTCATGATACAGATAATTTCAAACCACATTATTATTTTATATACCTATGGTTAAAACATGTACTGGTTAAAGATATAATTTGTAACAAGTACAATAAAATAGTAGGAGATAGTGTAGTACAAGAACAAAATTGGTGTACTTTACTGTCATTAAGTTGGTATCAAATCAAAGAAGATGGTTATTGATTTAGCATATTGTATTTCAGCCCCATAGTAACCACAAACAAAATAACTGAAAAAATATACAGAAAGGAATGAAAAGGACTCAAACTGCTACTAAAACCAAATAAGTATGAAAGTAGGCATTAATGGAAAATTCAGGATCAATATGTTATAACATTAAAAAATCTAAATAGCAAAATGACAGAAGAAAGTGCTGTAATATCCGTAGCTACTTTAAATGTAAATGGACAAAACACTCCAGTTAAAATTCAGAAATTGGCACAATGGGTAGAAAACATGAGCCAAGTACATGCAGTTTACAAGAGAGTCACCTTAGTTGCAAAGACACAAACAAAGGTGAAAGGATAGAAAATGTTCTGTGAAGATAGTAACCAAAAGAGAGCTGAGGTACTTATAATAATCAGATAGGTTAGACTTCATATTCAATATTGATCAGAGGGAATAGTAGTACATTATATACTGATAAAGGGGTCAATCCCACAAAAAGACATAATAATTATTCTATATACAGTGAGTCCCACATAAGGAAACAAATATTGATGCTTGAAGAGAGAAATAGATGGTTCTTTGATAATAGTTTACTATGTCCCACTTAATGAATAGAACATCTAGATAGAGATTGATAAAAATATGTGAGAACTGAATGATTCTATATACAAACAAGTACTAATAGATACATTTAGAAAACTTCATCAAGAACAGAATATACATTCTTCTCTAGTGCAATGGGCTGTTCTCCAAAATAGATCATCAGTAGGTCAGAAAAGAGTCTTAATACAATTAATAAGATTGAAACCATACAATATCCTCTGACAGCATTGTATTGGTGCTGGAAATAAATGACAGAGAATAACTGGATCATTCATTAATAGGTGAGAAATTTAAAAATACGCTCTTTGGCACCCAATGGGTCACATAAAAAATTTCAAAGAAAATTAGGAAATATCTTGAAATGAATGAAAAAAACAAGCATAACAAACATATTACTTGCAGTAGACTCAGTGGTGAGAAGAAATTTAGCCTCTGAATTCTTAAAATGAAAAAACCTCAAATCCAAGACTTAACCTCTCAACTTGAGGTAGTAGAAATAGAAAACCAAAATAAACCCAAACCATTAATAAGAAGAACATAAAAAAGATTATAGTGGAGAAAATTAAATAGAAAATCAAAACATAATAGAGAGGATCAACAAAACCAAAAGTTGCTTCTTTGTAAAGATCAAAAAAATTGACAAAACTTTAGCTAGACTAAAAAAAAGAGAAAAGACATAAATAATTAAATCAGGAATAAATGGAGGGATGTTACCATTGACCCCATAGAAATAAAGTAGTGTAAAAGAGGCTACAAAAAAACAACTGGATGCATGAATTAGATAACCTAGTTATGAACAAAATGTTATTTAAAATAATATTTCTTCCAAAATATGTATTTTCAATATATGTACATTGCTTGATGATTTTGATCATATGAATTCTATATATAAATTTCTACAAATCCTATCCTTACTTAGGCAAGACCTACATGACATGCATATTTTATGCACATTTTCTAATATCCCCCATTTTTAGGTAAGATATAACACTCTATACTTATCATGAACCAAACTTGGAGATAAACTTCTTCCAGCATTTTCCATCTAGGAATATATCAATCTCAAGTTTTCTCACAAATAAAATATGTAAACAATTTAAAGAGTCTGATATTTCTGTTATAATATTTTCAATCCTTTGAGGTGCCTTGTGTTTAATTTTTTCTGCAAGTATTTCTGAATTGTCCTGAGATAAAATATATAAACCCAAAAATTTTGTTCAGGACCTTATCAAATAGAAAGTTTATCTGGAAATTATGCTTGACAAGTATGAGAGAGAGCTCTTGTGAGCATAAACAGAGCAAAGTATCCCGTGCCTTTTGCCCTGATTATGCTACAGCATCTCTTCTATTGAGTTTTTTTTTAATTTGCATATGGGCAGGAGGCACCAGGGATCGAACTCCAGACCTCCAGCACAGCAGGTCGGAGCTCTGCCTGCTGAGCCACGGCAGCCGCCCTCTATTGAGTTTTGATGACAGTGCAACATTTGTTCACCTCTGGGACTAATTTCCAATGTAGATTACTTGGCATGATTCCAATGATAAAAAGGTCAAGGACTAATGTGTTTCTGTTCCATTTGTAACAGAGGAGTGTTGCCTTCCCTATAGAAATCCATAATGTTGAGCATTATATTTTGATGGCTCTTTCTGATACTTTAATTTTTGTCTGGATAAAGGGTAATATATTTCTTGTGATATACTTAATCTGTTCCATCAGGATTGAAATAGCACTCTTTTCACAATAAAACATTTTCATATTTAAAATTGTAACACTATTATGGAAGTAAACATGGTTTATTGTACACAAAATAGAATATTACAACATTTAAAGAGGAAAATGAAATTTGTTCATAAGTGTTGTTAATCTTTAGATTTATTTCCTTCCAACTATTTTTCCTTGTGTGTAAAATGCTTATTTTTAGGTATACTTATGGAATTACATAATTTTTTATCTCAGTATTTTCAGCAGCATTCCTATTTTATTATTACATATTTATAATGCATTTTGACCTATGTTATATGAGGTATTTGTAAAATCCACAATTTCATTTAATTTACATTGTTGGTTCAGCTTAACCAACTTCTTTCTAGGAAGGTGCACCAACCAGCGAATGGGCATTTTAGAAGCACCAAAAGGAAAACATGGTGGAGTTTCATCATTCAATTATGGTAGTGTTACCTATTTGTAACAATTATGGTAGTGTTACCTGTATTGCTGTATTCAATTACAACAAAGGCTTGTGCAACTTGTTTCATTATTCCAGGGTACTTTCATTGTATTTAAAGAAGCATGAAGAAAGAAAGTAAAAATCAATGCTGAGTGGAATAAGCAGTTCAGGATTAATTTAAAGCCCAAAACCTTCTTCCCACTATTATCCCACTTATATAACCAGGTGAAATTTCTTGTGAATCTTATGTTAACTGATGATAATAAAATGAATTTTGATGTACCCTTGAAGCACTGTATGTACCCAAGAAAAGATCATGTTCCTAAAACTAATCCATTCCTGTAAATATGGACTCATTGAAGTAGAGTCTTTTGGAGAGCAGGATCTTAAGTTGAGATGTGGCCCACTTCATTCAGAGTGGGCCAGCTTGCTGAAACCTTAATAAATGTCATCTTACACACTGAAATCATAAAAAAAGCATAAGGGACAAAAAGATGACACAGAGAAAAAAACCCAGAAAAGTTGGGAGAAAAGGACACACACAGAATCTCAGAGAGAAAGCCACTGAAGCCAGAAGTTGGAAGCCACAATACCTGGGAGAGAACAGCAGACATTGTCATGCAGGTGGTCATGTGACAGAGGAGTTGGGACTCACTGGAAGATGGTCTTCAGTGAGTAGTTATTGTCCTGTCAATGACTTGATTTGAACATTTTTGTGGCCTCAAAACTGTAAGATACAATTTAATAAATCTTCATTGTAAGAAAATTGTAAAGCTAATTAGCTTTAGCAAACTACAGAGAGGAGGAAGAAGGGGAAAAGAGGATTATAAAAGTAAATGGAGGGTGGTGTGAAGGTAGTTCAGTGTTATAATTCTTTCTTGCCATGTGTGAGACCAGGGTTCAATTCCCAGTCCATCCACTTCCCCAAAACAAACGAACAAGCAAAAAAAAAACCACAACCAAAATTCAACAAATGGTGCTGCAGTAACAGGATACTCACATGGAAGAATAAAGAAATGTGACCCTGCCATACAGCATGCAAAAAAAAGGTAAATGGATGAGATGATTTTATAAGAATTCTGAGATTCCATTACATTTTCAGGAACAATAGTAGAACTCCCAATAGATATATTACTGGCAAATATGGAGGTATCCAGAAAGCAAAAATTTGAAGCCCCAGCAATACTAAGATTTAAAAAGAAATAAAGAATGTTAATGAGAATATGACATATCAAAACTGATGGGATGTGTCAAAGGCAGTGCTGAGAGGGAAACTTATTGTCTTAAATATCTATATTAAAAAACAAGAATGAGCAAAATTTGAGGATTTAACTGCTCACCTGGAGAATTTAGAGAAAAAACAGCAAACTAACCCCAAAGCAACTAAAAGAAAAGAAATAGTAAAGACTAAAGCAGAAGAAAAGGAAACTGGGGAACAATAAAACAATAGAAAGAATCAACAAAACTAATAGTTGCTAGAGCAACAAAGAAGAAAAGAGAGAGGAAACAAATGGACAAAATTAGATATAAGATGGGTGTTGTTACCATAGATCATTAAGAAATTTTAAAAAATCATGAGAGTATTGTGAACAACTACATGCCAGCAAATTAGACAACTTAGATGAAATGGACAAACTCCTCAAAACACAAGAATTACCTATTCTGACTTGAGAAGAAACAGAAGATCTCGACAAACCAATTACCAGTAAAGAGATCCAATCAGTCAACAAAAATCTTCCCACAAAAAAAAAGCCCAGGATGAGAAGGCTTCACAGGAGAATTTTATCAAACATTTCAAAAAGAACTAATGCCAATCCTGCTCAAATCCTTCCAAAAAATTGAAGAAAAAGTAATGCTACCTAACTCATTTTATGAAGCTAACATCACTCTAATACCAAAATCAGATAAAGATGATACAAGAAAAGAAAACTAAAGACCAATCTCTCTAATGAACACAGATGTGAAAATCTTAACAAAATACCAGCAAATTGTATCCAATGCCACATTAAAAGAATTAGGCATTATGATCAGGTGGGATTCATACCAGAAATGCAAGGGTGGTTCAATATAAGCCAGTCAATCAATGTAATACAGCACATTAACAAATCGAAAGGGAAAATCACATGACCATATTGATTGATGCTGAAAAAGCATTTGACAAAATCCAGCATCCTTTCTTGATAAAAATACTTCAGAAGTTAGGCATCAAAGGAAATTTTCTCAATATCATAAAGGGCATATATGAAAAACCTATAGGCAGCATCATACTTAATGGTGAGCAATTGAAAGCATTCCCCCTTGAGATGGGAGATGAGACAAGGATGCCCATTGTCACCACTATTGTTCAACATTGTATTAGAAGTGCTAAGTGGAGCAATTAGACAGAAAGAAAAGAAATAAAAGATAGAAAAAGAAGAATAAAAAGTTTTTCATTATTTGCAGATGACAAGATCCTATACTTAGAAAACCCTCAGAAATCTACAGCAAAATACTTGAGCTAATAAACAAATTTAGCAAAGCAGCAGGATACACAATTAATGTACAAAAATCAGTAATATTCTATGCACAAGCAATGATCTATCTGAGGTAACAACTAAGGAAATAATTCCATTCAGAATAGCGACCAGAATTAGGTATCTAAAAATAAGCCTAACCAGGGATGTCAAGTACTTATACACAGAAAATTACAAAAAAAATTGCTAAAATAAATTAAACAATGACCTAAATAGCTGTAAAGATATCCCATGCTCATGGATAGGGAGGCTAAATATTGTCAAGGTGTCAATTCTATCGAAACTGATCTATATGTTCAATGCAATACCAATAAAAATCTGAACAACCTACTTTGAAGATTTGGGAAAATTGGTTAGCAAATTTGTATGGAAGGAAAAAAATTATATGGAAGGGTAAAAGACCATGAATAGCTAAGCTTACCCTAAATAAGAAGAATAAACTGGGAGGTCTTCCACTTCCTGACTTTAAAGCTTACTATAAAACCACAGTGGTCAAAACAGCATTTTCTTAAAGAAGAAATCTTCTGTTTCTTCTCAAGTCAGTATAGGTAATTCTTGTGTTTTGAGGAGTTTGTCCATTTCATCTAAGTTGTCTAATTTGCTGGCATGTAGTTGTTCATAATACTCTTGTAATTTTTAAAAATTTCTTATTTTATTTCTTTTCTTTCTGTCTAATTGCTCCACTTAGCACTTCTAATACAATGTTGAACAATAGTGGTGACAATGGGCGTCCTTGTCTCATCTCCCATCTCAAGGGGGAATGCTTTCAATTGCTCACCATTAAGTATGATACTGCCTATAGGTTTTTCATATATGCCCTTTATGATATTGAGAAAATTTCCTTTGATGCCTAACTTTTGAAGTATTTTTATCAAGAAAGGATGCTGGATTTTGTCAAATGCTTTTTTGGCATCAATCTATATGGTCATGTGATTTTCCCTTTCGATTTGTTAATGTGCTGTATTACATTGATTGACTGGCTTATGTTGAACCACCCTTGCATTTCTGGTATGAATCCCACCTGATCATAATGCCTAATTCTTTTAATGTGGCATTGGATACAATTTGCTGGTATTTTGTTAAGATTTTCACATCTGTGTTCATTAGGGAGATTGGTCTTTAGTTTTCTTTTCTTGTATCATCTTTATCTGGGAACTATCCTGTACCTGCTTGTTGAAGTGTGCTTTGAAAAATATTGCTTTTTTCCCCATCTTTTCTTTGTATATATAAATGCTATATTTTACAACAAAAATAGTAAAATTCACAAAGACCAAAGGACTGACCAGTGGAATAGACTCAAGAGTGCAGAGATTGACCACCAAATTTATGGACATTTGATCATCAATAAGGCCCCGAAATCCACTGAATTGGAACAGAATAGTCTTTTCAATAAATGGGCATGGGAAAACTGGATTTCAATAGCCAAAAGAATGGAAGAGGACCCTGAGTTTACACCATATACCAAAATTAATTCAAAATGTATCAAAGATCTAAATGTAAGAGTCAGTACCATAAAACCTCTGGAAAAAAGTAGGGAAACACCTTCCGATCTAATAAAGAGGTAGCTTCTTAAACTTTTCACCTAAACACAAGCTATGAAAAAAAAATAGAAAAATTGGAACTCCTTATGATCAAGAGTTTCTGTTCTTCAAATAACTTTGTTGAAAACGTGAAAAGGCAGTCAAATCAATGGGAGAAAATAATTGTAAACCACATATTGGATAAAAGCTTGATATCCTGTGTACATAAAGAAATTATACAGCTCAACAAAAAAAACAAACAACACAATTATAAAGTGGGCAGAAGTAATCAAATATGGATTGCTAAAGAAGAAGAGATGCTCATCTTCATTGGCTATAAGGACATACAAATTAAGGTGTCAATTAGATATCATGTCACACCTATAAGAATGGCTGCTATTAAATAAACAGCAAACTATAAATGTTGGAGGGGATGCAGAAAAATTATTCACTGTTGGTGGGAATGCAAAATGGTTCAGCTACTGTGAAAGTCAGTTTGGCAATTCCTCAGCAAACTAAATATTGAGTTGCCCTGTGACACAACAATACCAATCCATTGTATGTACCCAGAAGAGTTGAGGGCAGTGACACAAATAGACATTTTCTCACCATTGTTCATAGCAGCACTATTCACTATTCATATATAATAATGTAGATGAACGTTGAGGACATAATGCTGGGTGAAATAAATCCAACACAAAAGGACAGATACTATATGATTCTTCTATTATGATGCTGATAAAGTCATCAGTGTTTTGGAGCAGCTGGAAAGAAGAATCTGAGATGAGGTAGCCCTTGACAAACTCTGGGAACTATCCTGTACCTGATGTTGAAGTATGCTTTGAAAAATATTGCTTTTTCTCCCCATCTTTTCTTTGTATATATAAATGCTATATTTTACAACAAAAATGGTAAAAAAAAAACTATAGGCAGTTATAGTAATAACAGATGAAATAAATCACTGAAATTAAAAATTTGAAAATATTTAGTAACATAGCTCACTACTACAGTAAAGTTGACATTTGCAACAATATTTTACTTGATATTTTGAGAACACACACAGTTTTGATAATCAAATGGTGTTTATGATAATGTTTAATATTTAAAATTCAAGTAACTCTGATTTCTGTATCTACAGATTTTTTCCATCCTTGCTTTAACTTTAAATTGGCTTATGAAATATATTGTGCAAACAGGCTTTATGATGATTACTTAGATTTTTTCTTTAACATGCCTAAGGATAAGCAAAGATTTCCATTTAGATGGTTAAGATTTTCATATTAATTATTATAATATTTGTATCTTCATATTTATCTGAATTCAGGAAAATATTTACTAACATAGGTCATTACTATAGCAATGCAGATATTTGTAAGATCTTTCTTCTTGATATTTTGAGAACATTCACAGTTTGACAGCTCATCAAATGGTTTCTAAGTTAGAGCTTAATACTTATAATGTAAGAAGTTTACTATCTGAATATGTAGATTTTTTCCTTGTTGCCTCAATGTTAAATTGTTTTATGAAATTTACTGCACAAACTCAGGATTTACGATTATATGGAAACTTTATTTAAATATGCCTATGGTTAAGCTAACTAAGATACCCATTTTTGTTGGTTCTAAGTGTATTGTTTTTTTCTTAAATGAAAAAAGAATGTTCAAACTAAGACAACCAGAGAAGAATACTGTTCTGGTTTGTAAGCTGCCAGAATGTGACATACAAGAAATGGAACAGCTTTTAAAGAGGGGTATTTAATAAGATGCAGATTTTCAGTTCTAAGGCTATAAGAATGTCCAAATTAAGCCATCCAGGAAAAGGTACCATGGCTTAAGAAGGCCAATGGAGTTTATGGTGTCTCTCACATGCTGACATCTGCTAGCTTTCTCCCCAGGCTCCTTCAACAACTGCCCATGGCTCTGTCTGCTCTGTTAGCTCTATGGGTTCTCATGGCTCTGAGCTTTTCCAAAATGGTTCCTTCTTAAGGGGCTCCAGTAAGAAACCCCACCTTGAATGGGTGAGTCACATCTCCAGGGAAACTATCTAATCAAAAGTTACCACCCACAATAGGCTGGATCATATCACCATGGAAACAATAAAAAGATACCATCCAGCAATATTGAATGAGGATTAAAGGATATGGCTTTTCTGGGGTACACAATAGCTTCAAACAAGAGCATGTCATTCTTTAGACCCCCTCAAATTTTCCTTCCCAATGCAAAATACATTCATTCCATAACAATATTAAAAAGCCTGCAATCATTTCAGTAGTGATACAAAATCAAAAACAGTACAAAATGCCATCAGTCAGCTACAAGCATGGCCTTTCCTAAGGCAAAACTCTCCTCTGGCTCTAGGAGTTAAAACTCAGAACAAGTTATCTGTTGCCAATATACAAATATATAGGATACATATTCCCATTTCTATAGGGAGAAATTGGAAGGAACACAGTGGTCATCAGATCCAAATAGTTTTGGAAACTTGCAGGACAAATGCCATTAGATTTCAAGGTGTGAGAGCCATTTATCTTTGGAGCTTTAGAAAGCAGTAGCTGCTCTCTTTCCAAGACCTATGCAGTTTCCTTGCTTTCTCCATAAATGCTGGGGTGTGTTACCAGACACCATAAAAAATGACCCAGGCCAGAACAAAGTGGAAAGATATGTTTAAAATACTGAAAGATATTAACTGCCTTTGCAATATTCAATACCCACTCAAATAGTGTTGAAATATACATTCAAGAAAGTAGACTTTCATGAAAATTAACACATACACACACATGCAAAAATATTCACACATAGAAATAATTTGTAGTAAGCATACTTGTGCTTCAAAAATTTTCTGGGCAGAAAGAGTATGATAACAGAAGGAATGTTGAGTCTTCTCAAACAAATAATGTAAAACTGAAGGTAAACATATCAAATACTGGATTTTAAAAATTGTATTGATTTAAAAATAATTGACTAAGGAAATTATATTTCCTTAGTCAATTATTGATGCACTTCAAGCCTTCAGTCGCCTATAACAGAAAAATTTGTGAGAAAAGTAGTACAAAGATTGGGAAAGATAAAGTGGATCTCTACTACTCATAGGCAAGTAATCCCTAGAGCAATTATTGTGAAAAGAAAACAGGCAAAATTTCCAAATAAGGAATGAAAGAAATGATAACACTATAATTAAAATATTATAAGCATCCAGTTGCTGTTAAGTTTCATAATTTTGATGAAATTTGCAATGCCTTGCAGATGCTAAGCCCAGAAAAATAGGAAACCTGAAGAGCCCTATATGTACTCCTGAAGTTGAATTTTCCCTTAAAAATCTTCCACATGACAAAAATGTTGTGAAACATTTTCATGATGTGAAAACAATTTCCTCTCAGACTGAAAGGTGGACAGAGTGATATTTGAAACCTCTTCAATCATGTACAAAAGGGCAACCTCCTGAGAGATGGTAGAGAAAAAACATAGTAGAAACCTGAGTTCAGGATTACCACATGGAAAAACAGCCACCCACAAAGAGAAGTCTGCACTGTTTCATCCAACAAAGATACTTTCCACGTTGTTGAGCCACAGTGGTTCTGAATCCCTTTCTCACACAAGGACAGTTTGTACCTAATTTATTTCTCTCTGTATCCCAATCACATCACCTGATAAAGCTGTCCTTCCTTTACAAATTCTTTCTGTAAACGGGACTATGCATGTATGTTTGACAAAATTTAGCTGGTATTGCCAAAATCAAAGTATTTTTTCAGTATATCTAAAAAATGTCTATCTTCAAGGTACACCTCCAAGTGACCCCTATTATTTTTGTTTATTTTTTAATAAAGCAAATATTCAATTTCTTTCTGATTAAGTGTAGTATATTTTTGTAGAAAAACAGTCATATCAGAGTGGTGATAAAGATTGTTAGCTCTACAGTCACACTGTTTAGGTTCAATGTGAGAATATTCTTGAAGCTGTTACTGACCAAACAAGTTCTTTAATCACTCTGTGCCTCAGTTTCATCATTTCTAAAATTCAGCCATTCAAACACACCTATTGAGGCACTCTTCTTGGTGCTGGAGATACAGCATTGAACAAAACAAGTAAAACCTGTGCTCCTAGAGCTTTCACTGTGGAGGAAAACAGAAGAAACAAAAGATAAAAGCAGAATATATAGAATGTAAGATGGGGTAGCTGCCTTGGAAAACAAATGAAACAAGGACAAAGGATGGGGCAGGTTCAATTTTAAATAGGGTGGTCAAGACCTAGTTTTATGAGGAAGAGAATGAGACAAGATTCATGCAATTATATGGAAAAGGGAATTTCAGGATGAAGAATGAATGATAAAGGTCCAGGTAGCATCAATACTAATGGGTATAGGTGAGTATGAGGAGGGCAATGTGGCAGTTCCAAAGTGAGATTGACAGACTCAATGATAAAGAATAAATTGATAGAAGCAAGGAGAAGGGGAAGATAATTGTGGATATGGAGACTTGTGTAAAAGTATTCAATTTTACTCAGTATGGTGGGAAATCTTGTAGCTTATTTGAAGTAACACAATCCAGCAGGGATTTTTATTAGTGTCACTCTGGCTCCTACATTAAGATTAAATTCAAAGGGAATAAGGCAGAAAAGAAGGAAACAATCTAGAAGGCTTCATAAATAATTTAGAGACTGATATGTTTGTTTGGGCAAGGGTGGTGGCAGAGGTGTTATAAAGTAGTCACACTCCAAATACCTATCTGAGAATTATCCTGGAAGGATAAACCAGATAAATTATAGACCTCAGATGCTTTGAATATAGTCTGGCCCTCAGTAGGTACTCAGTAAATATAATTCATTTTTTACTAGTATTATATAAAATCAATCACTTGCAAACAAAACTCATATTTTGTCATATAATTTTCCAGTCTAATTTTCTTCATTATCATATATAGCTAACTTTTACAATACAAAGAATTGTAGCATAGCACAATGAACAAAAGGATTTCAAATGTGGTAAAAGAGAGAATTTTAGGTTATACATATATATACTACTAGAATAAAAAAGGAATGTACAATATGAATATTGAATCCTAATGTAAGCCATGGACACATTAATAGCACAATTAAGGTAATGTTACCAACTAATGCAAGATATTAAGATCAGGGAGATTTGTTAGAGGTCTGAATTTATACATGATTTTTCTCTAAATATTCAACTTCTGTAACATAAATGCACAAATAAATAAGTAAATAGATAAATAAATAAATACACAAGCAAGCATGCTTTGGGTTTTTGAGGAAAAAACTAAAAAAATCATCTGACCACATTCTACATAAAATATGATATGCACTGATATTAAAGGGATATAAGTGTAATGCAAATAGTCTAGTATTTTTATATTTCTGAGAGATTATGCCACATATATTCAACAACAACAATTTTTCATTGGAATATATTACAAAAGGATAATATATTCTTAATTTAATTAAAAATTAAGCATTTCCTAAATTTATTATTGTCTACAAAATTTTCAAATGTATTGACCATCAGTGGCAAAACATATCAACAGTATGCAATTTCTAAATCAATGAATGTGCATAAATGAAAGCAAGGTCAGCACCTTTCTTAGTAAAAAAAGACCATAAAATATTAAGAGCTTAAATTATTAGAATAGATGCAATGCATGTACAAGATGAGGGGTTAGTTAAAATGTGTATTATTAAAAAATAAATTGCAAACAATACAAACAGGAATTTCAAAACTATAGAACATGATTTCAAATGAATAAAAAATAAGTCATGAAGAAACCATTTACATGGTATTATATATAAGCAAAAATTTTCATATAAGTTACTAATGTAAATGAAAATAATGCAGATTTGAATTATTTGATAAATTAATAAACAGTGATGAACCAATGAAAAGTTGTTAAACATTGTCATGTCTAAAAGAGAAGTTGAAGTTTGTTATAATCAAATACTTAGAAAATGAGAAAATATTTCCTTATATCAACTTTGATTAGTATTACTGATGCAGATTTTTAATCTGATGAATTTATAAAACTTCAGGTATTGGAACATTGCAGGAAAAGAGTCTTGATTTCACACTTGTACCACGAAAACATTCATCTACCAACTGGAAATGACAAAATAACTAAAAAGCATTATACTAATGAATAAAATGAAAAATACAAGAGAATAATAGAAAAATAGAAACAATTTGGAATATAGATGTACTATAAACATATACCTACAGAACTACTAATCTGGAAGACCATGCAAAAATATGAAAAGAGTTTTTAGAATAGTTTTATTATCTATACTATTTAAAAATATTTGCCAAATATTCTTCAATGCTCATATATACTTTTTATCTATAAATGAGTTCTATCACAATATTTTACTTTACTAAAATACCAAATGTTTGAAGTGCTGTTTTCCCTTTTCAACTATTTGTTTATCAATAAGATTGACCAAAAGTAGTCATGAAATGCCAGTGAATATTTTCATAACAAAAAGAGTATCCAAAATTTTTGCAAAAGTGATTATTCTGATGATGAATAAATTATTAATACTACATTAAATTATTCACATTCATATTCTGATTTAATCTTTACAATAACTATGGATTTAGAATTATTATTTTTCTTTTACAGTTAAGGAAACTGATATTTAAACTCTTAGTGACTTAACAAAGGAAATTCTGCTATACAGCTGGCAGATCTAGAATCTAATCACTGGATTCCCTAATCCAAAGCAACACTCTTTACAACTCTACTGTATTTCTTTCTACAGAATAAATGGAATAACTTCTGAAATTGCCCTCCATAATGAAATTCTCTGAAATTGAAGCATACATGGAGTTTTTGATGATTCCATTTGAAAAATACACCATAGAATTTTTTCATAATAGCTGACCTTAAAAACATATATTTAGACAAAACGTATGGCATATATTTCATGGTTTTTCAATTACTGTGCAGATTTCTAAGCATATTCTTGGAAATATTCTAAGTCATGTGTAGTGATATAGAAGACAGCACAACAGAAATGTAAATTATTTAAAGGATGCTATTATTTTTATAAAGAGACCAAGTAAATAATCAATGGAAAAAATAAAAGATAAACTTGAATGTTCAGCATCTGTATCATTTCAGTTTCTTGTAGCTCTCTCTCTTCTGCATGACTCAAAGGACACATTTTTTCACTTCTTTGTTCCCAAGACTATAAATGAGTGGATTCAGCATAGGGATCACCATAGTATAAAGCACAGAGGCCACTTGATCCTTTCCCAAGGAGTAATACTTACTTGGTTTTAAATAAGCAAAAATAATACTGCCATAAAAGATGATGATTCCCAGGAGGTGGGAGGCACAAGTAGAGAAGGCTTTGTGCTTTCCTGAAGTGGAATTAATTTTCAGGATGGTAGACAGGATGGACACGTAGGACACAGAAATTGTGATAAGAGACACCACTATAGCGGAGACAGCAAGAATGAATATCATGATTTCATTTTCATGAGTGTCAGTGCAAGAAAGAGCTAAAATTGGAATTATGTCACAGAAAAAGTGATGAATTACATTGGATTTGCAAAAATGTAAACTGGTCATGCAAAGAACATTGACCAATGAGTCCATAAAACCCATCACATAGGACCGAGTGATGAGAGCACAACAGAGTCCTGTGGACATAACAACAGGATACTGAAGAAGATTGCACATGGCCACATAGTGTTCATAGGCCATTGAAGACAGAAGGAAACACTCAGTTCCACCCAAGAAGACAAAAAAATACATCTGGATGAACAGCCCATGAGTGAAATAATCCTGGTGGAAGCCAATAAGTTCTCTAAGATTTAAGGAGTAATGACCATTGAGTATAACTGAGGTCAAGGAATGACAGGTGACTGAGAAAAAAGTACATTGGGGTGTGAAGCTGGAGATCCAGGTGAATTATCAGTATCATCCCTGCATTTCCCAGCACAGTAATCAGGTATATCAGGAAAAATAACATAACAAGGACCCTTTGGATCTCTTCGAGTCTGTCAATCCTATAAAGATGAAGTCAGGCACATTCGTATTATTCCTAATTCCAATAGTGCTGAACTGTGGTAAATGTTGGGAAATCAAAGATGATACTTGGAATGAATGACTTGAAAAAGTTCTCATGTTTATGGAATGATCTTGAGCTTTAAAAAATTAATTTCATACTCCTAGAAATTTATTTTTAAAAGTGTAGTTTGCAAAATGTGCCCCAAAATTCTCACTTTGACTGCAAATATAAATTAAATATAAAATATGATCCACATTTTATCTAACAGAAACTCAATATATTGAATAATTAGAATGAAACTGGACTGTTTTTAATGTTCCCTTTTATTAATACATTTATCCAAATGAAAATAGTATTTCATAGATATTACTATTGTACCCATTATTTAATATGAGGAAAAGTACACAGAAAGTTATCTAACTTATCCAGAGTTATAACATTAAGTGATTCTACAAATATTACCTGAATCCAGAAAGGCTATTCATCACAATGTATTCCAATTTACAATTACCTTCAGAAATAAGTGACCAGTGATAAATACATTATAAATAATGATAGTTTTAAGGCATCATTTCTGTTCTTTTATAGACAATATTATGTAACACCAATGACAAGTAAGAAATTAAACCCTAGGCTTTCTTACTGGGTGTATTAATATTATAGACCACAAATTAATATTAATTTTCAGAAGATATGATGCATTTTAACCTGTTTATTTAAAATCAGATTTCTTCCTAAAATTATATTTTGAAAGTAAGTATATTGCTGGTACATTCTGATTCTACAAATTCTATGTTGCCATTTCCACAAATCCTGGTATTTAAGTAAAACCTAAATGAGAGATAAATGGATATGGAAATTCTCCTAATAATATCCTCATTTATTTGATCAAATCTAAAATCTTCTAACTCTGAGAATAATACTTACCATGAGTCAAAGGTAAAAAATTTCTTCAAGCATTATCTGTAAAAAATTTTTTCAAAGTTTTCCCACATCCATAATATGTAAACCACTTAAGGAAATGAAAATTTCTGTGATATAATATTTTATTTTATTTAAGAGAAATTATTTTTTTAATTTTTGTACAGGTATTTTCATTTTATTCTGAGCAAAATAATAAATCAACACTTAAATTTCATTCCTATCCAGATCAAATGGAAAATTCTGAAATTACATCTCATACATAAACCAAGGAGCTTCTGTGAACAAATGCAGAGCAGAGAATTCCCTGCCTTTCCCCATGATAATGCAAGGTCCCTCTTATATTGAGGCTGATAATGGCCTGTTCAGCCATCTCTGGACCAATTTCCAAGGAGCTTACATGGCATGTTTCCAAGGACTAATGTATCAATGTTAAGTTTGAACCACAGAATCCCTTCTGTCTTAGAAGCCATGTAATTTTGACAATAATTCTTTGGTATTTTTTTTTTCTTTGAGGTCCTGAAATATTTACCATGAGTAAAAACCAGTTCATTATCCACCAGAGAAGGGATAGCATATTTTTCACCATGAATTATATTTTCCTTTGGGCATAGCTAATTATATATATATATATATGTATATATATATATATATATATATATACATATATATATATACTTTGTGTTCACATAATTTTTATCATGCTTGTTTTCAGTAACATCCAGATTTTATCACTAAATATTTATAATAAACTTTGACCTAAGTTATATTAAATGCAATACCCACAATTTCATGTATTTTGCATTGGCTGGTAGAGCTTCTCTTTATGAGTATGCAATAGCTGATAAATGGGTATCTTTGAGGCATCAGGAGTAAAACATACTGTAGTTGCCCCATTCAGATTTGGCAGTTTTAACTACTACATTGACACAGCAGATGTATATTTGTGTTCATCCAAAAAAAAGTTTCAGCAAGTTATGTTACATTTAAGGGTTCTTTGCTCATATTTTATCATGTCAGATCCCCACTTAAGGAGTGGTGGCTCTGGTCCAGCAGTGAATTGAAAGAAAGCATGAGGAACTGGTAGAGTGGTCATCTTTAATCATTCCCTCCACTCCAATGCTTGCAGAGCAGTAGTCCCTCATATACTAAACTACACAAAAGTGGCATTTTATCAACAGCTGACATCATTCATGGGATACATGATTAGATACATGTATATTACATCACTGGTTGCATAAGCTGTGCTGTATCATGCTCCCCCAGAACTTATGAGGGCCATCTTAGCAGGCTGTTTACAGTGAGCAATGTTTTCAGGCCCCACACTCCACCCCTTAAATGGCCTGCATTCTAGGGGATGGCTTATCCCACAGGACTGCTCCTGGGGCCCATAGACCACAACAGCAATAAAGTGAGTAACAAAATATTACCAGAACTCCAAACAGGCATGCTAAGATTACTATTATCCAATATCAAGTCCCTGTCATGGGGTTCCATCAGGACCATAAGGGATCCTGTGAGAGGGACTGAATGGCTTGTACTTCCTTATACATTCCATGCAAGGCACCTTTCAACAAAGTCTTGATTGTCAGGAATATACACATGACATTCTACATGTAACATTGCACAAGTTCCCCCTTGCACAGCTGTCAAGAGATCTAAAGCCATTTTGTTTTGCAAAACAACCCTTCTCATCTGAATAGTTTCATCCATCACTAAAGTTAAAGCCTGTTTTGCTTGATTAAGAGCATAGGCAATGTGCTCAGTTAAAGCTTCAATTTCCAATTTTACTTTAATGACTCCAGCTCATGGAAGAAATACAGCCAGAGAATAAAGCCACCAGGCAGTTCATTTTTCACAGTCCCAAGGGTTACATCCCATATCCCAGTATGGGGTGTTTCTGGGAGGGAGGTGAGAATTCACCCTTTTCTATAGGGTCATCCCCATGTGCACCACCCTGTCCAATGAGCAGGTAAGTAGGGCCACCCATATCATCCACAAACCCATGTATACTCCTTTGGGAGCCAATCAGTTGGTTTGGTTCCCACCCTCTGGGAATTGTAGATACTATGGTCCCATCACAGAAAGACTCAGGTGTCCACCCTGCCACCTGCCAGGGGTCTCCTTGACATTGTTCAATGCACCATGGTGCTTTTTCTATTAAATCCTCATGTTCAGCCATAAGCCATCCCCAAACTTTTGGATGGCATACCCAACAAAGGGGAAAGGGAGATGCCCATGTCCCAGATGAGCAAAGTATCAACTGCTCACCATACTTCTTCCCAAGCTGGAGAACTGTGATTATCTAAGTATAGCCATGTCCAGTTCTGTTCAGTGGGTGGTGCTGTCTGCCATGGGAGCCTTTCAGCTGCATCTACTGGAAACTCAGTATTCAACAAGCAGCAAGAGACATTGTGGACCTTTGTGTAGGTGTGTCCCCTTTCACCAGGTTGTTAGCCACAATCAGCCTGTTTGGAAAGACGAAGTTTTAAATATCATTAGGAAAAAAAAGAAAGAAAAGAAAAAGAGTGGGCAATGGTGGCTCAGTGGCAGAATTCTCACCTGCCATGCTGGAGACTTGTGTTCAATTCCCAGAGCTTGCCCATGCAAAAAAACAAAAACAAACAAACAAAAAAATTAGAGGCAAATTTCATCTCTCAGGCATAATACAGGCTACCTGCTCATCCTGCAAAAGAATACTGGCAGGAAGTGGTCTCTTCCCTGGGTGAGAATATCAAACCAGGTCCCCTCAGGCCATGCTAGCACATACAGGATGCAGGACATAAATTCCTTGAAGTGAAGAACTTTCCCCATCATCAGGAAGGGACACATGTGCAGGAGTTGTCCACCCCTCCACCCAAGTTTGTACCAGCAAAACACAGGTGACACTGTCACCCCAGGGCAGAAGACATATGGCCCAGGAAGAGGTTTCAGTCAATATTTTCCATGGCCAGGTCCATTCATCTTTTGTCCCTGGTTGCAAAACACAGGGGGCTGGTAATAGTAACTCTCCCTCCCACACACTGAGTCTTGCCAACACGTCACTTGGCAACGTCCACTTGTATGTGCAAGGGCAAGGCTCATCCCCTTATTATCAAGGTTAAAGTGGAGTAGCCTATGTGCTGAGGCTGTTCCTTTAATAAGCAAATGGCACTACTTAATCTGATTGGCCCATCCTTCAATGTTGGCTCCTCTGGGGCTAAAACATTGTTCTAGTTTGCTAGCTGCCAGAATACAACACACCAGAGATGGATTTGCTTTTAATAAAAGGGGATTTATTTTGTTAGTTCTTCAGAGGAAAGGTAGTTAAATTTCAACTGAGGTTCTTTCTTATATGGGAAGCCACAGGGAAATCTCTACTGGAAATCTTTCCAGGTCTCTGGTTTCCAACAACATTCCCTGGGGTGCTTTCTTTCTGCATCTCCAAAGGCCTGGGCGGAGCTGTAAGTGCTGAGATGAGATATGTTGAGCTGCTTGGGCTGTGCTACATTGAGCGCTCTCATTTAACACACCAGCCAATTAAATCAAACATCATTCATTGCAGCAGGCACCCCTCCTAGCCAACTGCAGGTGTCACAAGCAACAGATGAGGTTCATGTACCATTGGCTCACGTCCACAGCACTAGAACTAGGCAGCTTCACCTAGCCAAGTTGACACCTGAATCTAACTATCACAAACATGGAGTTTTTTTTTTCAGGATACCCTTCAATCATTCACACAGCTTGTGGTTTATAACAGATTGGATATAAAATGTCCCCTGTATATCCAGACTTGTGGCCCAATTCTGGCCAGACCTGTTGCCCAATACTGAACTGCAAACCACTGCCATCCAATGGGAGGGGGAGGTTGCCTTTATCACTTGCAGTTTCTGCTGGTCTTCCATTACAGGCATGCAATGGACTCACTTGCAGTGCAGCATAGACAGCAGCTACTTGCTGCTCAGTGGGGGAGTATTTCACCACTATTTCCTTCCTTAACTGGGAGTAAGGTCCTAGGGGACCATGCATTTGACCTGGTACTACCAGAGTCCCCAATCAAAGCCTGATTCAGGGACTGCCATGCCCAGGTGGAAAAGAACTGCCTCATCCACCACCTCTAGTGCTTGGGCCTGCACTATTGTTCCTGGTTCTCTGGACCCAGGTCAATGGAGAAAAATACATTTGCCAAGTCCACCACATAGTGGTACTGTCCCAAGGAAGAGTTAGTTGATCTATCATATCAGTCATCGATGGTACTGCAGCATGCAGGATAGGAGTGACTTTACTGAGCTCACGATAATCCACAGTCATTCTCCATGTGCTGTCCAGCTTCCAGACAGGCCAAACAAGGGGGTTATAAGGACTATGGTTTATCCTCATGATCCCAGCCTTTTCCAATTGTAGGATCCTTTGCCTGATTTCCTCATGTGCTCTAGGCAACCGCTATTGCCTCTTCTTAACGAGTCTTCAGGGCTCAGGCAGGTGCACCAGGGAATGGTGAGAATGACCCCTAAGCACAGGGTTTATTACTTACACCCACAACTGAAATTCTCCTTGGGTGGTTCTTAAAGTCAGTCCTTGCAAAATATCCATGCCCAATACATATTCAGGAATAGCAGAAATATATACTGTGTAGGCTTGCAATGGCAAGGGACAAATGCCAGGCACTACCATGGCTTGTCTCACATGGACCATGTACTCTCCATTTGTGTTATTGTGAGTCAGAGGACCATAAGACCAGTCTGTGTTTCCATAAACAACATGCATTTTGCCTCCCCATATCCACTAGGGCCAAGACACACTGTACATTGCAGGGAACCAGTATTTTGAAAGTTTTACATGTGGCTTTCAGTTCTCTGGTTCCCCTGCCCCCTTTAAGTCAATCAAATCCATGTCATCCCTACTGCTCAAGCATAAAATGCCACTTAAGCACAAGGGGTTGGGCTGAGCCTGTTTTTCTCATTAGCTTAGTGAATCACTGCTCCTGGGCAACTCTTTCCACAAAGCCAGGAATACTTCATTAGGCTGTCGATCAGTTTCCTCTAGAGCCATCCCTGTGGCTATTAAATCACTCACATTGGCAACCATAATACCTTGGTGGAGCTGCCAGCTTTGCCAGCCCTTTTCCCTCATGGGGCAACTTTTATGGTAGCTCCACCCATTGCTTTACCAGGTGCACACACTTCTTCCATTCATGCACCTCCACATTCCCTAACTGTGTCTTTTCAACTACTAAGAGTTCCAGGCATCAGCCCCATTGTCTCACAGGTGCAGCAGCCACATCGGGTGTGTCTCTGCAGATTTTGCCATACCTGTTTCATGGGATTTTGGAGCACTTCTGAAGTATATGCTATTATGTCATCTGTCTACTGATCCCCTACCCTGAGCCAAGTAAAGGGCTGGTTGTGCTCAACCTATACCATGCTGGGGAAACTGGATGCCAACTTTAAAGTCCTTTAAAGCCTTGGCATCTCCCTGTAGGGTGGGGTTCACATGATTCCAAGCCTCTGGAGCAGACCATTGCAGCAAAACAGCTGCTAAGGGATGCTGTAAGCTTGCGGAAGGCCATGTCCCATCCAGTCTGGCTTCATCCAGGGTAGAGGGGCCACATACCATATCCTGCTGACTACACCAAAGGTTAGGTCCCAGTTTAAGGAACAGTTACTCTGGTCCAGGAGCAAATTGAAAGAAAGCATAAGGAGCTGCTTCTAAAGTGGTCATTTTTAATCATTCCCTCTACTCTGATGCTTACAGAGCAGTAATCCCTTATATACTAAATTACACAAAAGTCACATTTTACCAACAGGTGACATCATTCATGGGATATATGATTAGATACATGTATATTACATCATTGGTTGCATAAGCTGTGCTGTATCATGCTCCCCCAGAACTTATGAAGATCAACTCAGCAGGCTATTCATAACGAGCAATGTTTCCAGGCTCCACAATTGAAATAAAGGAGAAAATAAAAATGGTTGCTGAGATATGAAACAATTTGTAATTAATGGCTGAAAGCTCACTTTCTCTGTATATAATCAGATTAAATGCTTACTTGTGAATCTTGCTATAATTAACAATATTGGATTAAATTTTAGGTACATTTGGAAGAGAGTCTTACAGGGAAAATGGTTTACACTCTACAATTTCAGGACAGAATTATTGTTATAGATAAAGGAGTTAAAAATAAGTTATTTTGTATTTGTTGATCTGTTTGATGTCTAATTCTTCCATTCATCAAAAATTTAGTGGTACTGTGTCATGCTTAATGGAAGATTAAAAAGCCAGCATCAATTTATTTCACAATAAGTGACCTTGGAGTTTGAACAAAATGGGACTATTGGAGATTTTCTTTGTCACTGTCATCCAGTAGGGATGGCTTATTTCTTGCACAGTCCCAGGAGTGGGTTTCCAGGAAGGTGGTGGACCAGAGTGGAGTGAAACTCCTGCTCCATGGAACAAGATAGAAGCCCAGGAGAAAACATCCAGGACTGCAGGTTCTGGGTATGAGTAAGCCAGGAGTCTTTAGGCAGGTTTTTGTGGAGGAGAATCGGGGAGAGTGTGTGGGTCAGCAGGCCAGGATCCCCACCTGGTGGGCTGGGGTGCACCAGGGAGCTGCCATAGGAGGGAGCTGACCCTCCCAGGCTCCAGCCTGCACAGCTGCAGGCTCGAGAAGCCTCCCCACGTGGTGCGGTGAGCAGCACCCAGGGAGCCCAGAGGCCAGGCGATTGTGGGGCGGGATCAGCCTGCTGGCTTGTCCCGCAGTCACAGGATCTGGCAACCTCCCAGCTGCGGATCAGCTGATCTCCCACGCCATTCAGGTGACACTGGGGGAGCAGACACTTGCAGAGCAGCACAGCCCCCCACCCCACAGGACAAGCCGAACTTGAGTTGCCCTGGTCAAGAGGGGTGGGGCTAAGGGAGGAGGAGACTCGATCACCACCTGCTGGATAGATATGGTAAGTGCAGGTCAACTACACCAGGCAGGGACGGGAGAGATGAGCATGGAGGAGACTCACAAATGCCACCTGCTGGTGAGAAGGGGTAAGTGCAGGCAAGCTAACTCCCTATCAACCTGCCTTTATTTTTATTTTTTATTTAATTTTTAAAATTGTTTCTTCTTAATATTCCTTTTTAATCCACACCTTTTAAAACATATTATTCTATTCATTTTTATTAGTAATATAATTTCCCTTTTCATTATTTTTAAAAATTTCTTTTTAGGTATTTTATATTATATTTTACTTATTTTTAATATTTTATCTCATATTATTTTTTTATTATTCCATTTTGCTTCATTTAATTATTACTATAATTATTTTATCTTAAATTTTCCCTCCCTCTGGCGGGCACCAGGCTGACTTCACTCCCTGTATGTCCTGGGGTGTCTTCCTTTGATTCTGGGGCCCACTACTGTTCAAGTGCATTTTGTTGTGGTTCTTATTTTAGCGTTTCATATTTTTATTATATTATTATTTTACCTTATTATCATTATCTCTTTTTTCTTTTCTTTTCTCATTCTGTATGTGTGTGTGTGTGTGTGTCTGTGCATAGGCTAGCGGTCCACCTGGGGTGTCCTGCCTGGTAGCCAGCCATTCTACCACTGGAGTACCCATGCACACCAGACAACTTATAATAGACTCTTAAGTTGAATTGCATCCCTTTTACATAAGATCAGGCCCTTGATTTGGCAGAGAATAACTGACAACCAAATGCAAAAGGAAATATTCAGCAAAAACTAAGTAAAAACAAGACTAGAAAATGAAGGAAGGCAACTTGTATGATAACAATATCCAGATAATCAAATGCCCAAAACGCAACAGAAAATCACAAAACACAAAAAGATCCAAGCAGAAATGGCCCAGCCAAATGACCAAATCAAAATTCCAGAGGGGACACAGAATATGGAACAACTTCTCAAGGGTATTTATAAAGAAATAAAGGACATCAAGAAAACAGTAGAAGAGCATAAAGAAGAATTCAGGAGGTTAAATAGAAAGATGGAAGATCTCACAGAAATGAAAGATACAGTAGACCAAATTAAAAATATGTTGGAGAGACATGATAGCAGATTTGAAGACGCAGAAGGAAGAATAAGTAAGCAAGAAGGTAGAACAATAGAACCAGAGGGCACAAAAGAACAAATGACAAGTAAGATGGACAAAAAACAACTGGATCTTTGGGAAATGATGGACAGCAAGAGGTGCAAAAATATAAGAGTTATTGGTGTCCCAAAAGGAGAAGGGAAGAGCCAAGGGTTGGGAAAGTTAGTTGGAGATATAATCAGAGAAAACTTCCCAACCCTTATAAAAGGCAGGAATATGCACATCAAAGAGGCCCAGGAAACTTCAAATAGAATAAAGCTAAACAAGCCCACTCCAAGACACATTAATCAGACAGTCAAGTGTTGAAGAGAAACAAAGTCCTGAATGAAGCACAAGAAGAGCAATCTACTACATACAAGGGAAAACACATAAGACTGACTTTAGAGTACTCAACAGGCACTGTGGAAGCAAGATGGCAGTGGTATGGTATTTTTGAGATCCTGAATGCGAAAGGCTCTTAACCAATTATTCTTTATGCAGCCAAGTTATCCTTCAAAATTGAGGGAGAGATTAAAATCTTCAAAGATAAAGAAAGATTGAGAGAATTAGTCAACAAAAGACCAGCCCTACAAGAAATACTAAAGAAGAGCAAATACAGATGACTAAAAAGCACATGAAGAGATGCTCTAGGTGCATCTGAGATACATGTATATTGGCTGCTATCCTGCCACAGTGTGTTGGCTTGTTAACGCTGATGGAATGCAATATACCAGGTATGGAATGACTTTTAGAAAAGAAATTTAATAAGTTACAAGTTTACAGTTCTAAGGCTATAAAAATCTCCAAACTAAGGCATCCAGGGAAAGATACCTTGACTCAACAAAGTCCAGAATGCAACTGTTAGCTGGGAAGGCATGTGGCTGGTCTGCTAGCTTTTTCTCTGGGTTTCTTCAAATGGCTTCCCCAGAGCATTTTCTTTCTTCCAAAGATCTCTGGCTGTGTGGTATCTGTCTGCTATTCCCAAAACGGTTTCCTCTTAAAGGACTCCAGTAGGCAGATTAAGACCCACCTTGAATGGGTGGAGATACATGTCCATGGAAACCACCTAATCCAAAGACCCCACCCATAGGTGGGTGGTTCACATCTCCATGGAAATAACTTAATCAAAAGATCACACCCTACAATATTAAATCAGGATTTATGAACGTGGCTTTTCTGGGGTACACAGAAGTTTCAAGCCAGCATGTTCCATTCCCTGGACCTCCTAAAGAAATGTTTTTTCAAAATGCAAAATACTTTAATTCCATCACAATATCTGAAATCCATAAACCATTTCAGTAACAGTACTATAATGTAAAGTTAGAACCAGTACAAAATATCACCAAGGTCAGTGACAGGCATGGTCTGTCATAAGGCAAATAATTCTCTTCTGGCTCTGGACCTGTAAAATTCAGAACAAGTTATATGTTGCCAATATACAAAGGAGGACAGTCATAGGATACATATTTCCATTTCCATAGGGAGAAATTAGAAAGGAAACTGTTGTCAAAGGTCCCAAACAGTTCCTCAAACTAGCAGGGCAAACTCCATTAGATTTCAAAGTGTGAGAGTCATTTATCCATAGGACTTTAGAAAGCAGTAGACACACCCTTTCCAAGGACCTTTGAAATGGCCCTAAACTCTGCAAATACTGGGGTGATGCTTGTAAGACTTGGGGATGACCTTTTTCTCAGCTCCATCTTCCCCAAACATTGGGGCAGCACCTGGACTCTCCACCATCTCCAGGACAGATATTCAGACCCTCCAAGATAATTACATACTATTCTCTGCAAGGCCTCAGGTGGCACAACTCTTCCTAAGCACTGAGATGGAGAGCCCACTCCATGCCTTTCGGCCTAACTTACCCTCTCCGAGTGTATCGGTGGGCCTTCTCTCCTGGCCTAAGTTTTGTTCACTTCAGACTTTAGCTACTGTCATTTTTGCCTTTGAAGCCATTTTTCCTTTAATTTGCCCCTTTTCTGCCCCTTTTTGTCCAGACTGGCAGTGGTTCCATTTATACAGATCCCACAACACTCTTGTTAGTTTTCTATGTAATACACAGGGATCATCAGACAATAGGACTTTTTACAAGTCCTTCCTGGATAACTTGATCTTCAATCCTGGCTTTTTCTGAAATGACTGGTTCCATGTTTGGTTAAATCCTATTTTCTTGAAATCTTCCCCTCTGGAAGCCCAGAATTTTCCATGCCATCATTTTCTGGTTTCTTTGTACCCAAGAGTTCAGTTCTCAGCTTCAATTTTCCTGTCACATTTCACTATAATCTGCAAGGAGAAAATAGGCTGAACTTTCCATATTTAATTTGAAAGTTCTTCAGCTAAGTATCTCAGCTCATGGGTTTTAAAATCTACCTTCCATCAAAAACCAGTAGTCAATTCTGCCAGATTATCTGCCATTTTAAAACAAAGGTCACCTTCCTTCCAGTTTGCAATGCCATATTCCTCATTTCTGTCTAAAGCCTCATTGGAAGTTCCTTTAGAGTCTCCATTTCTACCAATGGTCTCTTAAAGTATTCTAGGCCTTCTCACTCAAGTATATTACAATTATTCCAGAACCCTTCCTTTAACCATTTAAAAAGTCATTCCAAAATGTTTGGTATTTACAAACCACAGCATCCCACTTCTCTGTTACCAAAATCTGTTTTAAGACTCACTTTGAATGGGTGGAGATACATCTCCATGGAGACCATCTAACCCAAAGACCCCACCCACAACTGGGTGGATTACATTTCCATGGAAACAGCTTAATCAAAATATTCCACCCTACAATATTAAATCCAGATTAAAGAACTTGGCTTTTCTGGGGCAGACAACAGTTTCAAAGCAGCGCACACACAAGAAATTTGGAAACTGATCCAAGACACTCATCCATGAATTGTGCTCCCAGAATTTTCAATGCACATTGAGGCTCTTTGACCACTGAAGAATTGTAAGAAGTAATTACCAAGCAGTCCTGGAGCAAAGGATCCCTGGTTTTAAGACACAAAATATAGGTCCTTGGAATTTGCCAAACAACTGGGGAATTTCTAAGACCACAATGCCTCCCAAGGACAGAGGCTAAGAAAAGAGGGAGAGGTTTTCACACTATTGTCTCTGATATTCTTGACCTTGTATGTTCTGTTTGCCTCTGCTTAACTAGGAGGGTTAAACTCTGAAGGAGAGCACTATATGAAAAGGATACTATTTTTGGAAACAGTGAAAGTTGTGATTTGCAGTATTTGTAAATTTTATTTAGTGCATATCACTAGTGGAGTTATCTGTTTTACCACTTGCTAGATAGTGTGATTTTGAAAGGAGTGATTTTCAGTGGTTTATAAGGTTTTGTTAGCCCCTATCACCCATGATATGATGAATTATCTATCACACCACTAGCTGGATATAAACTAAGAAACTTGGAACTTGGGGACTAAATCCCATAATTAAAGCATTAAAATGTTAATATGAACAGTGTACAAAAAAGTTTATAAGAAAAACAAAGTAGAAATAATGGTCATACAAAGGAAGAGGATAAAAATCCCAAAACTATAAAAACAATTTAATCATCTTCAATATGCTCAAGGAGAAAAAGGAAAACACAAAAAATGAATAAAGGATATAATAAAACAGTGAATGAATTATGAGACCTTCAATAAAGACAGAAATTAAAAATGATCCAAACAAAAATACTGCAGTTGAAGAGCATAATAAGAAATAAGAAATTCCTTAAATGGTTTCAAGAGTATATTAGAACTGGCAGAAGAGAGAATCAGTGAATTGTAAGATAAGACAAATGGAATGATACAGTGTGAGGTACAAAAATAAAAACACTGAAAATAAATGAACCAAGTCTATAAGACCTGTAATCCACCTGCAAGCATAATGATATTTGTCTAGTGGGAGTCTCAGAAGAAGAGGGAATGCATCAGAGGAATACTAAGCAATGTCTCTGGGTAAAATGCCAACAAGCAAATTCAGTGATGTTTCTCTACAGCAGTAATGAATATTCTTAAGTGGAAATTATGAAGATTTCAGTTTAAAATAGCAATTAAATTAATCAAATGTGACCAAATGTGTGAAGGACTTATACAAAGAAATCTACAAAACATTGCTGAAACTATTTTAAAAACACCTAAGCAAATGGAAAGACATTCCATGTTCCTGGATTGGAAGACCAAAATTGTTAAAATGTCAATTCCATATAAAGCAATTTGCATATTCATTGCAATGTCAGTCAAAATTTCAACAACTTTCTTTGTAGAAATTCAATACCCAACTACCAAACTTATAAATAAGTTATATAAGACCTCCAAATATCCAAACTGTCTTGGAAAAAGGATGTTGGAGGACTAATGATTCATAATTTGAAACATATTACAAATGTACAGTAATTAAAACATCATGATATTGCATAGGGGCAGACATATAGACCAATGGAATTGAATTGGGAATTAAAAAATATAACATTTGTGGTCATTTGAATTTTAAAAGTGTGCCAAATCTACTCAATGAATAAATAATAGATTATTTAACAAATGGCATAGGGAATCTGAATATCTACATGCAATAGAATGAATGTGGACCCCTACATTTATTTCATCATATACAAAAATTCATTGCAGAAGGATTAAATTCTGAAATGATATAACTCTGTTGGGGACTGCATTGTGTATCTGAAAACACACACACATACACATTCTTAATCAAAATGCATTTCCATGACTGTGAACCCATTTAAAATAAGACATTTGTAGAAGGTATTTTTAGTTAAGTTGTGACCATCTGATTCAATTTGGGTTTTATTCTGATTTCCAGAGTCCTCTACTAGCAGAATGAAACTGAGAGATAAGAAGTGGCCAAAGAAGCTGGAAGTCAGTGGAACCTGGAGAGAAAGGAGAAGACATAGCTATGTGTAACAAAATCCAAGGATCAAGGACCACTGATAACCAGCTCCAGTATGCCATAGTTAGGGAAACAGAATCACTTGCTGATTGCTCAATTTTGAACTTCTCCCAGCCTCAAAATCCTGAGCCAATAAATTCCCATTCTTTAAGCCAATGCACATTATGGTATGTGTTTTAGCAACTAGGAATCTAAGACAAACTACTATGAGGGAACATAGGGAAATATCTTCAGTAACTTGTCTTAGGCAATGGTTCCTTAGCCTTTATAATAAAACCATAAGCAATAAAAATAAAAATAGATAAAACTCATAACTTCTGTGCCTCAAAGAATTTTATCATGAAAGTAAAAAAAACCTACCAAATGGGATAAAATATTTGAAAATCACATGTAAGACAAGGGTTTGTCATGCAGATATTGAAAGAAACCCAACAACTTAACCTTAAAAGACTAATAACCCATTAAAATGGGCAATAAACTTGAATAGATATTTCTCCATAGGCAATATACAGCCAATAAGCAAATGAAAAATGGCCTACATTATTAGTCATTACAGAAATACAAATCAAAACTACAGGAAATACCATTTCACACATGCTAAAATGTCTAGTAATATGAAAGAGAAAATAACAGACTTTGGAGATAACGTGGAGGTGGAACACTAGTTCATTGTTTGTGGGCATGTAAAGTGGCGTTGCTTAAACTGCTATGGAAACAGATTGATAGTTCACTATCAGAACATTAACTAACCTTTTGGGGTTACAACGGAAGAATGTGTAGCAGATATCCAAGCATGATAACACACTCAGGCTTTGATGACTTGCTATAAACTCACATTATTTATAGTCCTCAGCTTTCACTATGAGGTGGGACCTCCCTAATGTTATTTTCTTACTCCATGTGCACTCATGCTCTCAGGTACATCCTCTGTAGATGCCTTCTGCAATGGTTGGATCAACAGTATAGGTTTTTATTCCATCATTTCTTTCTGAATGTCCAGTCACAAAAATTGATTAGATCCATTCTGAATATCCCCCCACACATATAGATATGATGTGGTAATATTTATTGAGTGTATAATTAAGGCTCTGCTAAACAAATGAAAACACATTTATTTGAGCCTTACTTATCTTATTTTGTTTATTTTTGGTATAATATCTGTTGACTTGAAAAAATATTATGAGCAGAAATCTATTTTCTTTCAATAAAGTTCACTATTTTCAGGCAGGAATGCTCTCCTGTGTGTCAACCAGATCAATCCCATTAGAATAAAGTAATGAAAAGGTTAATTCTCATGCGTGGAGCTGATATACAAACCAGTAATTTTCAAGACCTCCTTCTCTCACCAATTATGAAAAGAAAATCCATTATGTCTCTCTTAGAGTAAATGCATGCTTGATAGTAGAGTATAGTTTAGATATATACTCAAAATATCTCATAAAACAATAACACAAAGAAATAAAGTTTCAGAGACATAACTGACTGTAATGGGGACAACTTGTTGTGTTAGAAAGAGATTAAACTACTTGAATTCACAGCATTTCTAAAATTTCCATCCTAATTTTGATCTTTTGAGATGATGTTTCTATAATATTGGCAATACTAATTGAAAAGTATTTCTAAATATCCATCTCTTACAATAATGAAAATATTTTCACCTTTCTTGGATCATTTCTAAGGCTTTTATCATTCTACTAAGAATTTCAAATTTTTGAGACAAAGTTTCAATCAAGTTTTTCCCCTGGTTTTTCAAATTAAAAAAAAATAATTTTCCATGGGAAAGAAATGATGAACATAAGGAAAAAGAATGCACTCCCTTACAATTAAAATCATCTGGCCAATAATTTAGTCATCAAAAACAGAAAACTAATGTCAGGATAACATGTTTGAAATTCCCCCCTTTTTCCCAAAAGTTGAATCTAAATGATGAGACTAGCAGTCTCTGATGATTTTCTATCTTGAAGGCCATATGTTAAAATGGTAAACTGAACTCTCATGTTAATAACTTTTCATTGTTCATGTCTCAGATCAATTAATTTTCCCTCAAATATTAATTTCTTTATTTCCCTCTGCCCATATGTGTTAGCTTGCAAGCTGCCAGAATGTATTATACAAGAACTGGAACAACTTTTAAAAAGTGAAATTTAATAAGTTGCAAGTTTACAGTTCTAAGGAAGTGAAAGTGTTGGTGGGAATGTAAATGGTTCAGCTGTTGTGGAAGTCAGTTTTGCAATTCCTCAGAGGTTACCTCCAGTCAAGAAGGAAGGATTGGTCTGGAGCACCTGCCAGCTGGGAAATCACATGGCTGGCATCTGCTGGTTCCTTCTCCCAGGCTTCATTGTTTTCAATCTTTGTCCATGTGGGAGTTCCTCATTTTGCTTCTCTTATGCTGGCTTTCATCTCTTGGTTTCCCTTGGCTCTCTCCAGGCTCTGGCTTGCTTAACATCTCATGGTGATGTCTGCTGGGCTACAAGCATCTCCAAACATCCATGTCTGTTCTCTGAAGCAAACTGTTCTCCAAGCCTTTATATCTGTTCTCTCTGTTGGCTCTAAGGCTTCTATCATTTCTGTCTCTCTCTCCAAACTGTTTCCTCTTTTCAAGGACTCCAGTAAACAAACAAGACCCACACTGAATGAGTGGAGTCATATCTCTATGTAATCAAAAGGTCACACCCACAATTGCCTGTGCCATACCTCCATGGAAATAATCTAATCAAAATTTCCAACATACATTATTGAATCAAGATTAAAATAAATGACTGCCAATGAGATGATATCTCATTGTTGTCTTAATTTTCATTTCCCTTATGGCCAATGAAGATGAGCAGCTCTTCATGTGCTTTTTAGCCATCTTCATAAATGTTTCTATTCATTTCCTCTGCCCATTTTATAATTGCGTTGTTTGTTCTTTTGTTGGTGAGCCATGTAATTTTTTTATGTTCACAGGATATCAAGCCTTTATCCAATATGTGGTTTCCAAATATTTTCTCCCATTGAGTTGGCTGCCTCTTCATCTTTTTAGCAAGTCCTTTGAGGCACAGAAGTGCTTGATCTTAAGGAATTCCTATTTGTCTATGTTTTCTTTCACAGCTTGTGCTTTAGGATAAAGTTTAAGAAGCTACTTCCCATTACTAGATCTTGAAGATGTTTCCCTACATTTGTTTCAAGAAGCTTTATGGTACTGGTGCTTACATTGAGGTCTTTGATCCATTTTGAATTAATTTTTGTATAGAGTGTAAGGTAAGGGACCTCTTTCATTCTTTTGGCTTTTGAAATCCAGTTCTCCCATGCCCATTTATTAAAAATATGATTCTGTCCCAATTCAATGGATTTGGGGGCTTTTAAATATCAAATGCCCATAAATTTGGTGGTCATTCTCTGCAGCTTTGATTCTATTCCACTGGTCAGGCCTTCTGCCTTTGTGCCAGTACCATGTTGTTTTGACCACTGTGGTTTTATAGTAAGCTTTAAAGTCAGGAAGTAGTAGACCTCCCATTTCACTGCTGTTTTCTAGGATATCTTTAGCTATTCAGGGTCTCTTTGCCTTCCATATAAATTTGATAAGTCTTCAAAGTAGGTTGTTGGGAAGAATGGCTGCTATTAAACAAACAGGAAACTATAAATGCTGGAGAGGATACAGAGAAACTGGAACACTTAATTCACTGTTGGTGGGAATGTAAAATAGTTCAGCTGTTGTGGAAGTCAGTTTGGCAATTCCTCAGAAAACTAAATATTGAGTTGCTCTATGACCTGGCAATATCAATACTTGGTATATACCCAGAAGAGTTGAGGGCAGTGTCAGGAACAGAAATTTGCACACTAATGTTCATAGCTGTACTATTCACAATTACCAAGAGATGGAAACAATCCAGGTGGCTTCAACAGATGAGTAGATAAACAAAATGTGGTTATATACATATGATAGAATATTATGTAGCATTTAGACAAAATGCTGTCCCAAAATATATGATAGTGTGGATGAACCTTGAGGATATAAATGAAATATAAGAGGGTATGTGTGAAATAAGTCAGACATAAAAGGACAGAAACTGTATAATTCTGTTATTATGACTCTGATAAAGCCATTGTTTTGGAGTTGCTAGAGGGAAAAATCTGAGTTGAGGGCATGGGAGCCCTTTACAAAGTCTGGGACATTTTCCATAGGGGTGTGTGGAAGAGTGCTTTGAAAATTATTGCTTTTTCCTTTCTTTGCTTTGTATATATGTTATATTTGAAAATCTCAAACAAACTATAGGCAGCTGTAATAATATTAGATAAAATAAATTCCTGAAATAAAACAATTAAAAATATTTAGTAATATAGCTCACTACCATAGCAAAGTTGATATTTGCAATACCTTTTTACTAGATATTTTGAGAATGCATACAGTTTTGATAGTTAATCAAATGATATTTAAGATAGTGTTTGTTATTTAGAATTTAAGAAACTCTGATATCTGTATCTATAGAATTTTTCTTCCCTGCTTTAATTTTAAATTGGTTTATGAAACATTATATAAACAGGTTTTACAATGATTACTTAGATATTTTTAAAATATGCCTATCAATAAGCTAACTAAGATCTCCATTTAAGGTGGTTAAGATTTTCATATGTTGGCTGTAAACATATTTGTATCTTTATATTTTCCTGAAATCAGGAAAATATTCAATAACATGTCATTACTATATCAATGCAGATATTTGTAAGAACTTTCTACTTGATATTTTGAGAACATACACAGTTTTGACAGCTGATCAAATGGTATCTAAATTCATTTTAAATATTTAGAATTTAAGAACTTTGCTATCTGAATTTGCAGATTTTTTTCTTGTTGCCTTAATTGTAAACTGGTTTATGAATCTTACTACACATACACAGGTTTTTACAATGATTATATGGATACTTTATTTAAATGTGCCTATGGTTAAGCTAATTAAGATATCCATGTTTGGAGGTTCTAAGTGTATTGTTTGTTTTCTTAAATAAAAAATAAATTTAAAAATAGAAACGGCTGCATCTACAGGATAGAATCAGGAATAAAACATGGCTTTTCTGAGATACATAATACTTTCAAATCGCCTCCACAGAACCGCTGTTTCATATAATTTAGCAGTGCTGCCATTTAATATTTATTCTTGTGGATATTTGATTACTATATATCTCTACCTCTATACTGGCATTGGAAATGTATACAGAGAAGAATTAAGTCTGAGTGTCCACTCAATTGTATCTCCAGGGCATGACATAAGAGTAACAAATAATTTACTCAGAAAATATTTTTTGCTTGAAGGTTAAGTCAAGGAATAAGTAATAATAGCCATCCTTAGCACTTATTTGCAGCTTTGTATGGTTGCACATTTGACAAGTGCATTACCTACAGTAAGTCATTTATCCTCATAACAACTCTAGATGTGATTACCTATAACCGCAGCTCAGGAAACCAAAGCCATAACCTCCAAGATTGGCACGCCCAGCCCGAGTCCCGGGAGCAGCCGCCGCCAAGTCTGCCTTCGACCCCGTGCTGGGGGGGGGCGCCTGCCTCTCCACCGAGCCCACCCCACGAGAGGGGTGCCCGCAGGTAGGAGAGCAGCACCCATAGGTGGGAGAGGAACACCTGCAGGTGGGAGAGTGGAGCCCATACGTGGGAGAGTGGCGCATACAGGTGGGAGAGGGGCGCCCGCTGGTGGCAGAGGGGCACCAGCAGGTGGGAGAGCGGAGCCTGCAGGTGGAAGAGGGGCGCACGTAGGTGAGAGAAGGGAGCACCGAACAGAAGGCCTGCTCCTGAGGGGTCCGGAAACCAGCGCCCTGGGAAAGCTCACCCTTAACTCGCGTTTGGAGAATCACTTTCAGCCTCCCACAGAGCTACCATAGGTGTAATGCCTTAATCATAGTTTTCTGAATGTGCTTTCCTTAAAGCTGAAGGTCGCTGAGCACCCACGGGATGTTCCACAGCAACACTGGGTGACCCTACTGCTGTCTGTCATTTGCTGTATGAAGATAGCTCCACTTAGTCTGCAAGCTCATTTCTCTCGGTGTAAATGAGTTCATGCCTGGTCATCTATTGCCTATAAAAATATACTTTTGCATACGTTTTTAAAAATCGTGAACCTTGGTCCATGATGTGCTCCATTTTGACAGACAGCTTCCAGGCGTCAATCCAGAGAAGTGCTTTATAAATTTGAACTAGTTTATCATTTAGAACAGAGATTGTGATTTAATAGTTAGTGCTGTTGGAATTTGACTTTTACACTTAATTTCTCGCTTGGATGTTGATGAGCTCACAGATGATCAGCTCAAAAATTATTATTGAATTATTATTGATTTGGATTCAATAATGGGCAGATTTGTTGTTTTTGGTCATTATTTTTCTAGAAATGGTCTTTTAAAGATAAATTCTGAAGGGAATGTATGGGAGAATTTTTTTTTCTTTAAGGGATAGTACCAGGTCTTTAAAAGTCTGATCTTTGCTGATGGTTGATGTGTAGAGTGGGTTGTCTGGTGCTCTTATTTCTTATTTCTGTTGCTTTATTATAAAATGATTTTAACACGGGCTAAAACTTTATGGCAAGATAAATCTCCTGCTTTATGTAGCTTCTTGGATTCACTGACATTTAAAAACTAAGCACAAATACTTCCATTGAGCTTTGGCAGTTATTTTACAGCAGGAGAAAACTGTCTGAATATTCTAGCCCTTTTAAATTCTCTCAAAAGAATTGCCTTGTATTATACATAAATGTAAAAGAGCTTGTATGGCTTGATGGGCCAGACAATGTTCCCAATCTAAAGTCTATCTCATTTCCACTTTAGTTACTTTTAGTCATATTTATGAAGTAATGCAGTTTGTACTTTTTTAGTTTGTAACATTTTGTGAATTTTTTTGCACTACTGTATTTGTATACTAGGGTGATTCTCAATTGATGGAGTGAATGAATAAAATGAATAGTTTTACAACATCAAAAAAAAGGTAAGGATTGAGTGCAAGTACACATGCCACTTAACAATGATACCAGAATAAGAATCTAAACAACCTGGCTACAAAGTCCCTGCTTTTAAGCATTTTGGTACATTGAATGAAACAAAAGACTGATCTTTCTACTCCACTAACTGGAAGCCTCCAGAAAATGTCATGTTTGATCAATGAAAGAAGAGAAAGAGAAAGAGAAAATAAAAGAATATTGGAAAATAGATTTCCACTGGATTCATGAAATCATTCAATTGGGTGATATGTGTAGAATTCAGGGCTATTAAGACTGGGTGGTTTTGATGGTTAAGTTCCTATATTAGCTTGGTCAGGTTATACTTCTACTTTGCTTGGTTAAGTGAGCACTGGCCTGATTGTTACTGTGGTATTATTTCATTGATTTAAATCATCAATAATTTAATTGCATCTCTTGCTGATTACAACTAAGTGAAGAAAAGTCTCTTCCAATTGATTGAAGGCCTAAATAAGAGATTTTTTATTTTAGCAGTCAGAAGAGAGAATTATCATCTCTTTTTCACCCAGCCAACTTCTCCAAGGTAATTCAACACAAACCTTCATCGGGTTTTCCAGTGTGCAGCCTGCCCTGTGAAATTTGGACTTTCCATACCACAGTCACATGAGTCAATTCCTAGAAAATATCTCATAATATATGTGTAATACATTACATTATGTATTTACTAATGTATACATGGTTATATATAAGCTCTATGGTTATCTGTAACTCTAAACATATATACTTCCTGTTGGTTTGCCTCCCCTAAAGAACCTTGGCTAATAAGATTTTGGTACTGGGAGTGGTTGTTTAGAAACAGTATTTTAAGGTTGAGATTTTCTTTCTGGGGATTTTAGAATTGTTTCTCCAATCTGATTAGATTCAAAGACACTAATGACTCTATTTCCAAAAGTCAATGTGGTCCATGGCATGTGTTACACAATACATCACCAATGGATGTGACTGCTCCAATGCTTAGGAGTGACCAGGATCTGACTCAGAGTGTTTTTGACACCTCAACAGAGTTTTGTGGAGTAAGCTATATAATGTTAGCTGGTTGTTCTTAAACACTCTGGAAACAGTTTTAAAACAAAGGATGAGCAGAAAGCTTCAAATTTCTAACTGAACTTCTATGTGAAAGATGTGAAAATTTCTATATGTGCCTTGAAAGAGAACATAGTTTTGTGTAGTTACAGACTTGAGATTTCTCAAAAACAGATCCAAAGCCTCATTGTGCAAGTGGCTGAAATACAACATAAATTGAATTTCAAACCTTGAAGTATACCTGCTATTAAAATGATGGCATTGATTAGAATAGAGTCAGATCCTGAAAATTGGTAGGGTGATATTTGGGTTGATAATAATAATGTTGGGGGCATTGAAACTCTAGATTTTGATGAGTCATTGTCAGAGAAAACTGTACTAGTATGCCCTATGCAATCAGCCACCTAATCTAAAATCTTCCCTGACAAACCTGTTCCTGAGAAAGGTATAACCACATCTCCAGAGGAAATAGCTGTCATACTTTTGCTGAAGAGATTTATCTTGTGACACAAGATGGAATTCCCTGATATAATTGGCTTGCAAGACACCTCTAATTCTTCTCATGACCCACCCCCACTATGCTTGTTTTCTTTTCAGAGGTATAGCTAGACTAACATCCCAACAGAGCCAAAAAAGTGAAACACAAACAATGAACCATACTGAGATATATTATGCTCCAAAATAACTGAATTTTTCTGATTTACATGGACAGAAATCAAGGCAATATATTTGGGAATGGATATAAGGGTGTGTGATAATGGTGGGTGGAACAAAAAGGTGGATCAGCCTGAATTTATTGACATGGGCACACTAAGCAGAGATTTTGGATTCAATGTTGAAGCTGGAGAGGTTAGAATGTGCTCTAACATTTTGTTCTAGTGGTTGGCTGAAGAAGCATGGACCAAAAGATGATCTGTGGGCACAAAATGCAGAACTGCCCTAGTATAATGCAGATGAGAGAATCAAAAGTACTAGAGATTGGAATGTTAGAGTGGGTTTATCATATAAGACCTACTCACTCCAGGAATGTCCAGAAGACACACCTTTTAGCAGGACTGTGAGGAATAAATTTGTGAGGCCAACTTCAGCATCCCTTAAGAAGTTGTGGTTGCTCTTTGCTGTAGATTAGATAATACGGAAAGAATTGCTGTCACTGAGTTTTGATGCTGAATCACTATGGGGTGATCAGATACAAGGTTTGTGGAAACCAAGTGACAACACTTAACTGATAAAGATAAGGTGGATGGACATAATAGACAAGAGACTCAAAGAATTAATGGAAATTGTCTGCCTCACACAGACCCATGGTATTGGCTACTGGCTCATGGAGTACAAAGAAGTAAAATAGATAGGCTACTGAGTTTTCACTTGGCTTATGTCAGAAGAAGAGTTCAAGGACAAATGAAGAAATGTCTAACTTGAACTGCAAGAGCAGAGCTGCCTGGTTCTTTAATCAATTCACAGATCTGAGAGAGTTTTCAAACCCAGAGCCTGTTGAATGAAGAGAAGTCAAGATCTCTTATGGAGGGATCCTGCTACACTTCTATTTTGGTTTGTTAAATCTGCCAGAATGCAATATAACAGAAATGGAATTATCTTTATGAAAGAAATTTATTAAGTCACAAGTTTATAGTTCTAAAGCCATAAAAATGTCCAACTAAGGCATTCAGGGAAAGATTACTTGATTCAGGTCGATATGGGAAGGTGTGTGACTGGTGTGTACTGGTCCTTGTTCCAAGTTCCATTGCTTCCAGCTTCTGATGCCAGTAGTTTCCTCTCCAAGCATTTGTGGAACTTCACTTAGCTCCTCCAGAACACATTTCTGGGTTCTGTTTTGCTTAGCATCACATGGGAAGGCACATGGTAATGTCAGCTGCGCTCTACATCTTCAAACTTCTGTGTCTAGGTGTCTCTGTCAGTTCTAAAGCAATTGTGTCTTCTGGGACTTCTACATTTCTGAATGACTGCATCTGAGGTTTCTGAAAAATATTTCCTCTTTTAAAGGACTCCAGTAAACTACCTTAGACCCACCTTAAATGGGAGGTGTCAAATCTCCACTTAATCAAAAGTTCACACACACAATTAACTGGCTCAATCTCCATGGAAACAATCTAATCAAAGATTCCATCCTAAGCAATATGCCTGGTCCAACAAGATTGGATTAGGAAAAGGACATAGCTTTTGTGGAGTATATAGCTTTGGACTGGCACATCATCTAAAAATTTATAATGTTAATTTTCTTCCAAGCCTTCCCAGAAAAGCGACATCCTTTAATGAGGTTATCTGTGCATTGGAGAAATAGAAATCGTTGCACATTTTTGGGATTATTTGACAATGACTTGGAAGTGACATTCCTTGCAGGAGACACAAAGAGTCACTGAGGCCCACTGGGCAGACTAGAGGTTGATGGAGATTAAGTGATCAATGGGTTTTTAGCTCAGATCCACCTCACATTGGATCCAGTGGTTCCCGTGACCACTGTGGTCATTTCTCCAGTTCCTGAATGCATAATAGACAGAGAAACTGGCAGAATCCCCACAATGATTCTCTGACTTGTGAAATGAAGCCTAATATGGCAGTAAGGGTCACGGGGAAACCACTAGATCTGTCTCTACCTAGCAATATAGTAAACCAAGAGCAATACCTCATTCCTGGAGAGATTACAGGGATCAGTGCAACCATCGAGTACTTGAAGCTTGCTAGGTGGTGATTTCCAGCAAATCCCCATTCAACACTCTTATTTGACCTATGCAGAAAACATATGAAACTTGGAGGATTGAAAGTGGATGATCATGAACTTAATTAAATGTTGACTACATTACAGTTGTTCCAGATGTGGTATTGTTGCTTGAGCTAATCAACACAGCCATTGTTTGATTTCTCAGTTATTTATAGTAAGGCCACCAGGAAGAGTATTCTTTCAGCTGTCAAGATCAGCAATACAACTTCAATTTCCTGCTTCTGGAATATTCCAACTCTCCAGACCCTTGTCATAATCTAGTCTGCAATGATCTTGATCCCACAAGGTATCATATTGGTCCATTTTATTGATGATATGTTTTTTGGATCTATTGAGCAATAAGCAGGAAATATTCTAGACTTATTCATAAGGCACTTGCATGTCATGGTTGGAGATAAATCCCACAAAAATTCAAAGTCCTTCCACCTCTGTGAAATCTCTACATCTTCAGTGGTGTGGGGAGGGTAAGAGGCTATCCCTGCAAAGGTGATGGATAAGCTACTGCATATGCCCCCTCCTAAAACCAAAAAAGATACACAATACCTATTTGGCGTGTTTGCATTTTGGAGGCAGCATATTCCATATTTGGATATATTACCCCATCCCATTTACTGAGTGACCTAAAAAGCTTCTCATTTTGAGCAGTGACTGAAACAAGAGAAGCCTGTGCAACAGGCCGAGGCTGCTGTGTATTCTACCCTGCCACTTGTTCCATATGATCCAGCAGATCCAATGGTGCTGAACGTGTCAGTGGTAAAAATAAGGGTGTTGTTTGGAACCTTTTGCAGTCCCTATAGAAGAGTCACAGTACAGAAATTTAGGATTTTGGAACAAAACCTTGCAATCCTCTTTAAATAACTACTCTCCTTTGGAGAAACAGCTTTTGGCCTGCTACTGGCCTTTAGTAGAGGAAAATGCTTAACCAAGGGCCACTCAGTTACCATGAAACCTGAGTTACCCATCATGAATTGGCTGTTGTGTGACCTAACAAGCCACAAATTTGGGTGTGCACAGCACAAATTTAGGTGTGCACATAAAATTGAAGTGGTAATATGAAATAAGTTTTAAGCAAGCCCTGAAAGCACAAGTTATATGAAGAAGTGGCCCAGATGTCCATTGCCCTCACTCCTGCCACATTGCCTTCTTTTTACTAACCTGCAGCTATGACTTCTTGTGGAGTTCCTTATAAACAGTTGAATGAGAAAGAGGAATCTCTGGCCTGGTTTACAGATGGTTCTGTATGATATACTGGAACTACCCAAAAGTGGACAGCTGAGGCACTCAATCCCTTCTTGGGATATCCTAATTGGACAGTGGTGAAGGGAAATCCTTCTGATGGGCAGAACATTGAGGAGAATACCTGCTTGTTCATTTTGCTTCAAAGGACTAATGGCTGGAGGTATATTTGCATGCTGATTCATGTTCTGTTTCTAATCATTTGGCTCAATAATAAGGGACTTAGAAGGAACATGGTTGGAAAATTGGTGACAAAGAGCTCTTGAGGAGAGGTATGTGGATAGATCTTTCTAAGTGAGAAATAATCATGGGGATATTTGTGTCTTATGTGAATGCTTATCAGAGGATAACTTCAGCAGAGAAAGTTTTAATAATCAACTGTATAGGTTAGCCTGTACTGTGGTATTTTACCCCATACACTCCTTTCATTGCCCAATGGGCCCATAAACAGAGTGGCCAAGGTGATAGTGATGAAGCTTGTACATGAGTTCAACAATAGGACATGCTAATCACCAAGGCAGTTCTAGCAACAGCCATTGATCATTGCCTAATCTACCAGAATATAGGAACACTTATTTCCCAATATGGCACCATTCTCCAAAGTGATCAGACTTTTAAATGGTGGGAAGTTGATTACATTGGACCACTTCAATAATGGATGTGGCAGTATTAGATTCTAATTAGAGAGACACACTCCAGATATGGGTTACCCTTCCCACAGTATTTCTGTCAAAACTACCATCTGTGGACTTACAGGATGCCCTATCCAGTATCATGGTATTGCACAAAACATTGCTTCTGAAAAATGTACCCCCTTCATAGTAAATTATGAGAATTGTGGATATGGCACCTGCTCATGGAACTCACTCTCATGCCATTTCCCCATTATCCTGAAACAGTTGGATCGATAGAATGGTGCAATGGTATTTAAAAAAACAATTCTGGGGCCAACTGGGTGGTAAGGTCTTGTGGTGATGGAAAATGTTGTCCAGGAGGCTGTATATGCTTAAATCAGCATCCATTCTGTGGTGGTTTGAAGCTGTTATGTACCCCAGGATATAACATGTTTTTAAATCCATTCCTATGGATTTACCTATTTTAGGTGGGATTTTTAGATTGGGTTATTTCAATTGAGGAGTTGCCCTAAGGTGAGTCTTAATCATTTTACTGGGGTCCCTTACAGAGATGAAATTTAGAGAAGTTCACAGAGGAAAGCCCCAAGATACTAAAAGAGGACTCACAGACGCTCAGAGAGAAAGCCACTGGAACCAGAACATGAAAACAATGAAACCCAAGAGCAGGACAAGAAGATGCTGGTCATGTGCATTCTCATAGGACAGATTTCTCCCAGATGCCAGATGACTGCTTCAGAGAAGGTGTCATCTTGTGCAGGGTTGGTCTTAACCTGTTTACCAGAGTCCTTTAGGAGTGTTAAATTTTGGAAAAAGCACACACACAGAGAAAAGAAAATGCCCCTGGAGATGCTAAGCTAAGAGATGAAATCCAACTTGTCCCAGAGAAGCTGAGAGAGGACACACAGATGCTTAGGGAGTGGAATATCTCAAAGATCAAAAGACATGCAAAAAATGCCACTAGTATGAGAAGCTGAAAGCAACAAACTGGGAGCAACAAAATGCCAGCTCCATGCCTTCCCTGCTGACAGAGATGATCCCAATGCCAGCATCATTTCTCATACTTCAGGTATCATCTTGTTGATGTCTTAATTTGGATATTTCCATGGCCTTAGAACAGTTTATTTGGAACTAATAAATCCCCTTTGTAAAAATCAACCCAGGACGGGCCATGATGGCTCAACCGGTGGATGTCTCACCTGCTGTGCTGGAGACCCAGGTTCGATTTTCAATGCCTGCCCATGCCAAAAAAAAAAAGCCAATTCATTTCTGGCATACTTCATCCTGACAGCTTTAGCAAGCTGAAGTGGTTTTTGGTACCAGGAGAGGGGTGCTGTGATTTGCAAATACCAAACATTTTAGAATGGCTTTTTACATGGATAAGGAAAAGATTGTGGAAGAATTGTGAGATGTGCAATAAAAAAGGCCTAGATTGTTTTAAAGAGACTGTTGATAGATATATAGGGTCTAAATATATCTCTGATTAGGCCTTAGACAATGATCAATGTGTCATTGCAAAGGAAGAAAGGAGACCCTTGTTTAAAAGTGGCACAGAAATTGCCAAAATTGATTCCTGGTGTTGGATGGGAAGCAGACCTTGAAAGGAACAAGCTGTCATATATAGCTGAAGAAATTTCCAAACTAAATGTGGAAAATGCATCTTGGCTTCTCTTTGCAGCTTATGTGAAATGTGAGAAGAAAGGAATAAGCTGAAAACTAAACTTTTGGGTACAAAGAAACCAGAAATTGATAGCGACCCACTTGAGGATTTCACCAAAAGTGGAATCAGTCAGCCATTTCAGCACAAGCCAGGATTGGAAAAGGTGTTACCCAGAAAGGACATGTGGAAAATCTTATTGTCTGATGGTTCTGAACTCTGTATGCTGCATGCCAAACCAAGAATTCTTTCATGAGATCTGTATAAATGTAACCACTGCTAGTCTGAACTAAAAGGGGCCAAAGGGACAAATTGAAAGAAAAATGACTTCAAATACATAACCAAGGAAGCTAAGGTTTCAAGTTGGGAAATCCCAGGCCAAGAGAGTGGACCCACCCATGCATATGGAGAGAGTGAGATTGCACTAAAATTTACATAGTGTGAAGCACATTCTCTGAGGATTGAGGAGAGCCTAGTTGTCACCTCCCTGCTTGGTAGAGATTCAGTGTGTGCCCCATAGATGTCAGGAGTCTTTATGCCACCCAAATGCCTAAGGATGGTGGAGATGAGAAAAAGATGGTCTCCCCAATGCTCATATATGTTAAAACCCTCAAACTAATTATTTGTAGAGAGCAGAGCCACTGCAAAAGCACTTTGAAAGGGTGGGATCACAGCTCTCTCAAGTCCTGAGGAAAAAATGCCATTCTATAAATAATTCTCAGACTTTGAAATGTAATGGAGCTTGCCCTGAAGGTTTTGAGAACTGTTTGGAATTTTAACCCCTTTTTCCTCCCAATTTCTCCCTATGGAATTGGAACTGTTTATCCTGTGACTCTCTCCCATGTACGCTGGAAGCAGATAACTTGTTCTGAGTTTCACAGGTCCACAGCCAGAAGATAACTTAGCCTTAGGACTGACCATGCTTGTAGCTGATTTTGATGAGACTTTTTACTGTTGTTACTTTGTATTGTATTTGTATTGTTACTGAAATGATTTAAAGCTTCTGTAATATTGTGATGAGATTAGTGTATTCTGCATATGGAAAGAACATGACTTTTGGGGATACAGAAGGTATAGTATGCTGGTTTGAAACATATGTATCCCAGAAAATCCATGTTCTTCTCATCCAACCTTGTGGGGTCAGATCTGTTGTTGGATGGGAATTTTGATTAGATTGTGTCTATGGAGATGTGATCCCATCAATTCAAATGTGGGTCTTAATTCATTTATTGGGGTCCTTTAAAAGGTGGACATTTTGGATAATGCACAGATACTTGGAGAAAAGAAAATGTCCCTGCAGATGCTAAGCTAAGAGATCAAATCCAGAGTTTGCCCCAGAGAAGCTGAGAGGACTCACAGTTGCTTAGAGAGAGAAACATCCCAGAGATACTAAGAGAAGACCTGCATGACACACAGATAAAGCTACTGGAACCAGAAGCTGCAAGCAATGAACTAGCAACAAGGGCCAGCAGACACCAGCCACATGCCTTCCCAACTGACAGAGGTGTTCCAGCTGCCAGAGGCCTTTCTTCAGAGTTCAAGTTTCATCTTGTTGATACTTTAATTTGGACATTTACATGGCCTTAAAATGGTAAATTTGCAACCTAATAAACCTCTTTTGTGAAAACCAGTCCATTTCTGGTATTTTATATTCTGGCAACTTTAGCAAACTGAAATGGTCAGACTCAATCCTAGTGATCCATTCGAAAAATATTTGCTCCCTGTCCCTTCAATTCTTTTTTTAAAATATTTTTATTGACAAATCACACACATAGAGTCCATACATGGTATACAATCAATGACTAACAATATCATCACATATATATTTGTGTATTCATCACCATGATCATTTTAGCATATTTGCATCAGAAATAAAAATAAAAAAGAAAATACTCAGAAAAAGAAATAAAAAGAATAAAGAAAAAGACTCAAGTATCCCTTTCCCCATACCCCTCCCTCTCATTGGCCACTAGTATTTCAATCTACAAAATTTACTTTGCTCCTTAGCCTCCTATTATTTATTTATTTTTTATCCATACTTTTTAAACTCATCTGTCCATACACTGGATAAAAGAAGCATCAAACACAAGGCTTTTACAATCACACAGTCACATTGTAAAAGCTGTATATTTATACAATTCTCTTCAATTATCAAGGATACTGGAACACAGCTCAACAGTTTCAGGTAATTCCTTCTAGCCACTTCAATACACCATAAACTAAAAAAGGATATCTATATAATGCATAAGAATACCCTCCAGGATAACCTCCCAACTGAAATCTCTCAACCACTGAAACTTTATTTTGTCTCATTTCTTTTTTACCCCTTTTGGTCAGGAAGGCTTTCTAAATACCATGTTGCTTGGTCCTGGCTCACCCCAGGAGTTCTGTCCCATTATGTCAGAGAGATTTATGCCCCTGGGAGCCATGTCCCACCTAGGGGGTGGGCAATGAGCTCACTTAGCAAGTTGACTTAGAGAGACCATATCTGAGCAACAAAAGATGTTCTCTGGGGGTGACACTTAGGCATAATTACAAGTAGGCTTAACCTATCCTTTGCAGGAATAAGTTTCATAGGGGCAGATCTCAAGATTGAGGGTCTAGCTTATTAATTTGGTTTTCCCCGCTGCTTGTGAGAATATCAGGGATTCTGCAAATGAGAAAGGTGGATATTTCCTCCTTTCTCCCCAGTGCCCCAAGGGGATTTTGAAAATACTTCTTTATTCACTGCCCAAATTACTCTGGGAAAAATTTGGGTATCACACTAACCTGGACTAACCCAAAAGATCTCATGCCCTAGTCAAGATTCCATGTAATTATGGTGTTCAACTAAACTCACCAACAAGATAAATTATGTAATGCAGTACCAAAATATAAATTTTGCACCAAATAAACACATCTCCCTTTGTCCTCAGGCAGAAGTTGAAGTTTTAAAATATGGATGATATCGTCCTTTACTTTGTATTCTGATCTACCTTATTCATAAACAGATCAGCTTTATTCATATCTCTACTTGAAGTCTGATCCCTTTTTCAATTTTATAAACAGTTTCTGCATGGGATAGTAATGACTTTCATACCTTCAGTGCTCTCACTCTGAGTCTCAGGTGTCACATAAATAGCCAAAGTTTCTGGGAATGACCCAGTTATAAACAAACAGCTCAGTATCTCAGAATTTAGAAATAACAGTTACAACCATATGTGACTGCTGTAAAAGCTTACAATCTAGGACCATATATAATAGCCCCCAACCTGATAACCCATGCTCTTGACGTCAATTCACCAAGTTTTTATATTATAGTTAGTCTATATGAGTGAGGCATGGTAATATTCGCCATCTGTTTTCTGACATTTCATTCAACACAAAGTCCTTAAATTTCATTCACCTGGTTGCCTGCTTCACAATTTCAAACCTTCTTTTGGCTGCTCAGTAGTCCATTGTATGTATACACCACAGTTCTCCTTTCCTTCCATATGTCATTGTACCCTACAGCCACCTCCAAACATTGTGAAACTCAAACACTGCCACCATAAACACCAGTGTGCAAATGTTCATTCATGTCCCCCTACTCAGTTCCTCCAGGAATACCCTGAGCAATGGGGTTTCAGGATCCTATGACAACCCCTCCCCTAGTCTTCTGGGGAACCACCACACCCTACAAGGGGCTGCACCTCTCAGTTTCCCTAACAACAGTGAATAGGTACATCTCTTTTGCCAAATTTTCCCTAGACTTGTTTCTCTCTGTTCATATTTAAGCAGTTTTATTTGCACATCATACAATCTAACCTAAATAAATAAAAATGCCTTCACCACCATAATCTATATGAAGACATTTATTTTTCTCCCACAAAGAGTCCATACCCCTGTCCCATACACCCACTTGTTGACAGTTAGTTTTGGCATAATGCCTTTGTTACATTCAGTGGAAGCATATTACAATGTTTTAAATATAGACCTTAGATGCACTGATTGTATTTTTTCCTGCATACCATCCATTTTCAAAACCTTGCAATGTACATTTAATCACCATCTTTATCTTTCCTGGTATCATACATGCCCCCAGCCCTTCTCCCTCAATCATTGTAACATTCAGCTCCAGTGTACTTATATTATTGTGTGACAGTCAGGTATTACTGTACTACATTCAGTCCTATTGCACCATCTGTATTTCTTCAGCACCAACTGTCCAATCTCTACCTTATTTCTATCTTGATAACCTGTTTTGTTAACTTCAACTTTCACGAATGTCAGTTCATATTAGTGAGATCATACAGTATTTGTCCTTTTGTTCCTAATTTCACTCAGCAAAACTCCCTCAAAATTATCTATGTTGTTAAATGCTTCATGAATTTATTCTGTCTTATAGCTGCATAATAATCCATCTCATGTTTGTACTACAGCTTGTTTACCCACTCATCTGTTGATGGACATTTTAGCTCTTTCCAGCTCTTGGCAATCATTAATAATGCTGCTAAAACATTAGTGTGCAAATGTTAATTTTTGCACTTGCCTTCAATTCCTCTGAATATTTACCTAGTAAGGGGATTGCTGGATCATATGGCCATTCTATACTTAGCTTCCTGAGGAACTGCTAAATTCCCTTCCAGAATGATTGTATTTAACATTCCCATCAGCAGTGGCCAAGGTTACCTCTTTAGCCACATCTTCTCCAGCACCTTGTCATTTTCTGTTTTCTTTTTTTATAATGGCCATTCTGGTGGATGTCAAATGATATCTTGTGATTTTGATTTGCATTTTCCTAATAGTCAGTGAAGTTGAACATTTTTCATGTGCTTTTTAGGCATTTGTATTTCCTCTTCTGAGAAGTGTCTGTTCATGTTTTTTGCCCATTTTTAATCGGGTTGTTTGTCCTTTTGTTGTTGAGTTGAAGAATCACTTTATGTATTCTGGATATAAAACCTTTATCTGATATGTGGTTTCCAACTATTGTCTCCCATTGTGCAGCCTGCCTTTTTACTTTCCTTACAAAGTTCTTTGATGCACGAAATATTTTAATTTTGAGGAGATCCCATTTATCAATTTCTTTTTTCAATGCTCATGTTTTGTGTGCAAGGTCTAAGAAACTACCTCCTATTAAAAATTTATAAGGTATTTCCCAACATTTTCTTCTAAAAGATTTATAACCTTAGTTCTAATGTATAGGTCTTTGATCTATTTTGAGTTAATTTTTGTAAAGCGTGTAAAATATTGATCTTTTCTTCTTTTGCATATGGATATCCAGTACTTCAGACACCATTTATTGAAGAAACTGCTCTGTCCCAGGTGGGTTGTCTTGACCTCCTTATCAAAGATGAATCATGCATAACTTCTGTACACCCAATTCCATTCCTTTGGTCAGTGTATCTATTATTGTGCCTGTACCGTACTGTTTGACCACCGTAGCTTCATAATATGCTTTAAAGTCAGGTAGTGTGAGACCGTCCACTTCATTTTTCTTTCTCAAGATATTTTTAACTATTCAGGTTACCCTCCCTTTCCAAATATATTTGGTTATTTGTTTTTCTATTCCTGCAAACTAAGATGTTGGTACTTTCATGCATATGGCATGGAATCTAGAAATCAATTTTGGTAGAATTGCCATCCTAACTGTATTTAGTCTTCCAATTTTTGAACACAGCATGATGTTCCATTTGTTAAATCTTCCATGATTTCTTTGTAGCAATATCTTATAGTTTTCTGTGTATAGGTCTTTAGTATCCCTAGCTGAATCTACTCCTATATATTTGATTACTTTTGTTGCTATTGTAAATGGAATTTTTTTCTTGATTTCCTACTTAGATTGTTCATCACTAGTATATGGAAACACTACTGATTTTCAGGCATTGATCTTTTACCCTACTATTTTGCTGTACTCATTTATTAGCTGTAGTAGCTTTGCTGTACATATTTTTTAATTTTCAACATTTAAAAATATGTTTTGCAGACAGTGAGAGTTTTACTTTTTCCTTTCCAATTTGGATGCCTTTTATTTCTTTTCTTGTTTAATTGATCTGGCTAGAGCTGCCAGCACAGTTTTGATGTTGATTCCCTTGACTTGTTCCTGATCTTAAATGGAAAGCTTTCAGTCTTTCCCCATTGAGGATGATGTTGGCTGTGGACTTCATATATTCCCTTTTACCTATTGAGGAAGTTCCCTTCTATTATTATACTTTAAAGTGTTTTCATCAAGAAAGGATGTTGAATTTTGTCAAGTACATTTTTCTGCATCATTCAAGATGATCATGTGATTTTTCCCTTTTGATTTGTTGATATGGTGTATCACATTAATTGATTTTCTTATATTGAACCTGGCTTGCATAAATGGAATAAATCCCACTTGATCATGGTATATAATTAAATAAAATAAATACAATAATTATTTTAGTTTGCTGCTTGATTCAATTTGCAAGTAGTTTGATGAGGATTTTTGCATCTATATTCATTAAAGAGGTTGGTCTGTAATTTTCTTTACTTGCAGTATCTTTGTCTGGCTTTGGTATTAGAGTGATGTTGGCTTTCTAGAATGAGTTAGGTAGAATTCCCTAATCCTCATTTTTTTTAAGAGTTTGAGCAGGATTGGTACTAATTGCTTCTTGAATTCTTGGTAAAATTCACATGTGAAGCCATTTGTTCCTGGACTTTTCTTTCAAGGGAGCTTCTTGTGACTGATTCAATCTCTTTAGTTGTCATTAGTTGTTCAGGTTGTCTATCTCTTCTTGAGTTAATGTTAATTGTTCATGTCTTTCTAGAAAGTTGTCTATTTCATCTACATTGTCTAGTTTATTAGCATGTAGTTGCTCATATTATCCTCTCATTACCTCCTTTATTTCTGCAAAGTCAGTGATTATGTCTCCTCTTCCATTTCTGATTTAATGTATTTGCACCCTCTCTCTTTTCTCTTTTGTCATCAACCTAGCCAAGGTTCCATAGATTTTATTGATTTTCTCAAGAACTAACTTCTGGTTTTGTTGATTTTCTTGATTGTTTTCATATTCTTAATTTCATTTATTTCTGCTTTAAAGTTCATTATTTCTTCCATTTTGTTTGCTTTGGGGTTAGTTTGCTTGTCTTTCTCTAGTTCTTCCAAGTGAACAGTTAATTCCTTGATTTTTGCTCTTTTTTTATATAGGCATTTAAGGCAATAAATTTCCTTCTCAACACTCCCTTTGCTGCATCACATAAATTTTGATATGTTGAGCTTTCATTTTCATTTGCCTTGAGATATTTAATGAATTTTCCTGCTGATTTTTTGCTTGATCCACTGGTTGTTAAGAGTCTGTTGTTTGGCCTTAACTTATTTGTGAGTTTTCTGGCCCTGTGCTATCATTGAATTCTAAGTTCATTCTATTATGATATGAGAAAGTGTTTTGTATGACTTCAATCATTTTAAACTTACTGAGGCTTGATTTGTGACACATAATATGTTCTGAACTTGAGAATGATCCATGAATACTTTAGAAAAATGTGTATCCTGCTGTTGTGTCACAGCTGGATTAATGTTGTGTGGATTAATGTTCTGTAAATGTCTATTAAGTCTAGTTCATTTACCATATTTTTCAATATCTCTGTTTCCTTATTGATTCTCTTTCTTAATGTTCTATGCTTTGATGAGTGTGGGGAATTGAAGTCTCCAACTATTATGGTACAGGTATCTACTTTTCCCTTCAGTATTGTGAGTTTTTACCTCATGTATTTTTCATCACTCAGGCTTGGTGCATAAATATTTATGATTGTTATGTCTTCTTGCTGAATTATTCCATTTATTAGTACATGGTGTCCTTATTTGTCTCTTTTTATTGTTTTTCATTTGAAACCTGATTCATTGGCTATTAGTACAGCTGCTTCTGCTCTTTTCTCATTGTGGTTTGCATGAAATATCTTTTCTTAAACTTTCACTTTCAAGCTATTTTTGTCCTTGGGTCTAAAGTGAGTCTCCTATAGACAGCATAAGATGCGTCTTGCTTTTTACCCATTCTGCCAATCTCTCTTCTGATGGGAAACTTTAATACATTAACATTTAACATTTTTACTGTAAAGTTTGAACATCTTCAATTCATTTATTCAACTTTTGTATCTCATTCAAAGTGTTGGTTTATTCTTTTGACTCAGCCATATCTTCAATTTTTCTAACTAAGAATGCAAAAATTGTATACATGTAAAACTACAAAAAATTGCTGAAAGAAATCACAGAAGATCTAAACAAATGGAACAGCATACTGTGTTCATAGATTGGAAGACTAAACATAGTTAAGATGTCAATTCTACCAAAATTGATTTATAGATTCAATTAATACCAATTAAATCACAACTTACTTTGCAGAAATAGAAAAACCAATAACCAAATGCATTTTGAAGAGGAGGGTGCTCTGAAGAGTTAAAAATATCTTGAGAAATAAAAATGAAGTGGGAGGTCTCACATTGCCTGACTTTAAAGCATAATATGAAGGTACAATGATTAAAACAGATGATACTGGCATAAAGATAAATATACAGACCAATGGAATCAAATTGAGTGTTCAGAAATTGACCCTTTCATCTATGGACAACTGATTTTTGTTAAGGCAGTCAAGGCAACCCACCTAGGAGAGAGCAGCCTTTTCAATAAATGGTGTTTGGAGAAGTGATATCCACATATGAAAGAATGAAGGAAGATCCTTATCTTACACTCTATACAAAAATTAACCAGCATACCCATCAGGCACACAAGCAAATTACCTGTGGTGATGGACACTGCCCTCCCCACAGCCCCAGGGCTAGTAGCTTTCAGCACATACTGAGAAGGCCAACCTTGACTCAAGTTACATTGGGTCTCCAGCCTGCTCTGCAAAAAGCAGAAAACTCAGGAATAAGGGGATTTGAATTTATTTTCAATACATTCTCTGCATGTCTATAACAAGTGCTCATTAAAAAGACATGGGTGAGGATAGTACTTCAGCCAAGGTTACTGTGTCAGGTTTCAGACAGCTTCCATAGGGACATCTTCTTTCTGCATCTCCAAATGTTTCTGTCTCATTTTGGCTCTGAGGTTTCTTCAAAATATTTCTCCATTTAAAGACTCCAGTAAACTGATAAAGCCTCACCTCAAATGGGTAGAGTCAATTCACCATCTAATCAAATTTCACACGTATGTTGAATGTGTCACATGCACATGGAAACAATCCAATCAAAAGGTCAAACCCATGACTAGTGGGGCAACAGCCATGGAAATAATCTAATCAAAGAATTCCATTAAAACATCACTTTTCTGGGGTACATAATGGTTTCAAACTGGCACACCTTCTTAGAAAACACATTTCCTCATAGCATGTGTTCTTCCTCTCTGCAATGAAAAATTAAACCAAAATGTTTAACCATATGTGTTTCTGGTGGCCTATTGATAAAGAAATTGACAATTACTAGGTTAAAAGATCTAGTGGTATGGTGGTGTGATGGTGGCTCAGCAGCAGAATTCTAGTCTGCCATGCCAGAGACCCAGGTTGAATTCCCAATGCCTGCCCATGAAAAAAAAAGATCTAGTTGTAAAGGCAAAATCACATATAGACATATGAGAAATTTCATCCAAAGGAAAGAATATATTAAGTAGTGTTCAAAGAAATGCTAGAAATAGAACTTATAAAAAGCACAAACATGCAATATATAAAAAAAGAATTCCATCAACTGGATTATCAGTAGAGACAATACTATTGACAAATGATTTATGAAACTTGAAGATAAGGCAATAGGAATTAACCAAACAAAAAAGATGTTAAAGAAAAAAATATGGGGAGTAATACACAAGTCTTGTAAGACAATATCAAACATTTGATATTTATGTACTTAGAGAATTACAATAAGAATAGAAAGGGGAAATTTGTCAGGGAAGATGACTCCAAGACTCAGTTCTTCAACCAAAACAGCTACCAACCATGCAAGACCTGCCTGAAGCAACTATTTTGAAACACTGGAAGCCAGAAGAACATTGTATAGCATACAAGGAAGAGTAAGAGGAAGAAGCTGACAAACCACAGTAAAGGGCAATAGATAGTTCCCTCTGTGCAGCAGCTACTGACTCCCATCCTGTATTCCCACAGCAGGCTGCCTTGGAGTCAACTCCATGGCTAGCTCACTGGTGATCGAAAGAGACATAGAATCCTTCTGCGGGGGGTGGGGGGTTGTGCGAGGTTAGTTTTATGGTACAATTCTCGCCTGCCATGCAGGAGATCCAGGTGTGATTCCCTGCCCATGCACTTTCTCTGCCCCAATTCAACAAATGGTGCTGCAATATTGGGATAGTCACACAGAAAAAAGAATGGAATGTGACCCCACCATACAGCATACAAAAAATATCCCTCTGCAGGGTGATGTCATTATCATGAAGATGCAAGACATCTGAAATCCTCTCCCCACATACTCAATGGATAAAAGGAGAAATCTCACTCAGAACTTTGCAGGGAGGTGTAGACTGGAGAAGAATCCCACAAATACTGAATTGAAGAAAAAGAAAAATATAATATGGTAAACTTCTTTCTGAGACCCACTAGCTGGTCCTCTTCCTTCCCCCTCCCTTGGCCCTGCACAGTGCCCAGAAGTAGCAGCCATGACCCCTCCCACCTCCCACTGAGGACCAAGACTATATAATCTCTCACAGCAGTGAGACAGGTCCCTGCCTATATCCAGATACAGAGATTCAAATCTAAAGAGCACTGAGGCATAGCTTCTAAAATGTAAGATTAAAGAATGACTGGAAGAATCTACTACTTTATCAAGAGCAACAAGTAGTCAGGCATAAACTACTTGTATCAGCTGTTTGGCAACTTAGGAGACAGGGTAAGACATTTCAAGACTAAGGTCACTGCAGGACAAAGGTACTGAGAAAACATGGACTGAAGAACCTGAGAGGCCACAATCTTGCTGGGGAATGGCTGTGACTAGGATGCATGCAGATGTCCCCACCCCATGCATAGAGTGGGTCACAGCCCAATACTGGGGCAGATATTGGCCATTGAACTGAGAGCACAGAAGCCTTGCAATTTCATCTGCATCCAGTCATAAGTTCCTGGGTTCCATGAGTTAAACACCTCATGAGGATGAATAAATAACCAAAGAAAGTCATCTTCTGGGCAGGTCAGAAAATGAGAGGTAAAGAACTGGGCTTTTAAGTGTCTCTGCAGACCATATATCAGGCCCATCTCAGTCCTGTTCAGGTGGGAAAATACTGATGACCCAACTGTTCAAGCAGTGTTCTAAAACAAACTGGGCAACAAGTAAATCCTACACAAGAGAGAGAAATTGATCTTCAGAATTGACAAATCAAGATAATCAGATGACCAGATACCAGCAAAAAATCACAAGACATACTAAAACACAGGAAGATATGGCTCAAAGGAACAAATTACAAAATCAGAGGAGACACAGAATTTGAAACAACTAATTAGATATTCAAACAAATTTCCTAATTCAATTCAAAGAGATGAAGCAAAATATGCATAAAAAGATAAAGTATATTAAGAAAACACTAGGGGAGCAAAAAGAAGAAATTGAAAACATGCATAGAAAAATAGTAGACATCATGGAAATGAAAGATGCTGTAGAGGATGCTAAAAATATACTAGACACACAACAGCATATTTGAAGAGGCAGAAGAAAGGATGAGTGAGCTATAAGGCAGAAGAACCAAATTTGAACAAAGAGAAGAAGTGGAAAAAAAAGGAAAAATTTGAGCAGGGCTTCAGGAAAAGGATTGACAACACAAAGTGCACAAACATACACATCATGGGTGACTCAAAAGGAGAAGAGAAAACAGCCAGGAAGAATATTCAAGGAAATAACAGCTAAAAAATTCCCACCCCCTATAAAAAACATTAATATACAAATACAAGAAGCCAAATGTACTCTTAACAGGATATTAATTACTCCCAGACACATATTAATCAGACTCTCAAATCAAAAAAGTATAAAATTCTGATAGCAGCAAAAGAAAACTGATTCACCACATACAAGGGAAGTCAGACAAGACTAAGTGCTGATTCCTTATCAGACACCATGGAGACAAGAAGGCAGTGGCACAATATGTTTAACACACTAAAAGAGAAAAAAATGCCAACAAACAGTTCTCTATCCAGTGATGCTGTTCTTCAAAAATGAGGAAGAGTTCAAAATATATACTCAAATAAACAGAACTGGGTTGTACTTATTAATAAAGGACTTTCCCTCATAACACTTAGAAGGATATCACATGACAAGTTAAATAAGAGCATATTAATTTTATTAAATAGCTATGAACTCTGTCACAGGTTATGCTTTCACATTATTTCATTATGTACATGCTAATGGGAATTTTGAGCAAATTAAACAGGCTATATCTTAGGAAGAAGAACATCAATTCCAGGGATTTAGGTTATTAATGACACATAGTTAATAAGTTTCAAGCTAGTACATTATGCTGTATGACTAGATTACTTTTGCAATTTTATACCACATGATTTTCCACTGAGAGTTCTATTTACTAAGGCCAAAGTGAACTCATGTAATAATTTCTATCATGTAGTTTACAGTTCCAGAAACATTCATATGTTCACTACAGTAAAAAGGAATCATCTTGTTTCTCAATCTAGAACAGGACAACCTACATGACATGAGAAGAAATAGAAGACCTCAACAAACAAAACACAAGAAAGAGATTGAATTACTCATCCAAAACTTCCCACAAAGAAAGCCCAGAACCATATAGCTTAACAGGTGAATTTTATCAAGCATTCCAAGAATAATTAACACCATTCCTGCTCAAAGTCTTCCAAAACTTTGAAAACCAGGGAACATTACCTAACTCCTTCTATGAAGCTAACATGACTGTAATACAAAAGCCAGGAAAAAGATACAAGAATTAAAGTACAGGCCAATCTTTAATGGATAAAGATGCAAAAATTCTGAGCAAAACAATTAAAATCTGAATCCAAAAGTGTATTAAAAGAATTATACACCTTGATCAAATAGGTTTTATTCCAGGTATACAAGGGTGGTTCCACACAAGACATTTAATTAATGTCATACTCCACATGCTGGTTTGGATCTGTCTACACCCCAGGAAAGGCCATGTTCTTCTAATCCATCCCTGTGGGAACAGACCTTTTGTGGGTGGGACCTTTTGGTTCCATTGAGATGTGACCCTGTCCATTCATGGTGAGTCTTAATCCTGCACTAGAGCACTTTACGAAAGCAGAGAGAGAGAGAGAGAGAGAGAGAGAGAGAGAGAGAGAGAGAGAGAGAGAAAGTGTCCTCAAAGCTCGGAGACATTTTGGAGAGAACCATTGAAACCAAAACCCAGCCATCTCAGGGGTTGCCATGTGCAGAGGACTGCTGGATGCCAGCAAACTTTCCTGAGAGAAGGCAATTTCCTTTTTATGCCTTATTTATGACATTTTCATGGCCTTAAAATTATACATTATAAAGCAAATAAATCTGCACTGAATAAAGCCAATCCTTTTCTGGAATAATTTTCCATGTATGCAAGGGTGGTTCAACACAAGAAAATCAATTAATGCAATACACTACCTTAAAAAATAAAAAAGGTAAATCCATACGTTTATCTCAATTGATGTAGAAAAGGCATTTGACAAAATCCAGCATCCTTTCTTGATGTTACCGCTGTTACTCAACAATGTGCAATAAGTACTAACTAGAGCAATTAGGCAAGTAAAAGAAATATACCCAATCCGGAAAGGAAGTAGTAGACAACATGATCCTATATTTATCAAAAAAATGACAAACATATTTGAGCTAATATATGAATTTAGCAAAGTGGTTGATACAAGATCAGCATGCAAAAAGTAGTGATGTATCTATACACAGGTAATGAGCTATCTGGGGAGAAAATCAAGAAAAATTCCAGTTTACAATAGCATCTAAAATAATCAAACATGTAGAAATAAACTTAACTAACACAGTAATATTCAATCTAATTCACAGTATATTTTAAAGTATATTATAAAGTCACAATGCAACAGCATGGTGTTAACTTAAAGATAGACATGTTGTTGAATGGAATTGAATTGAAAGTTCAGAAATAGACCCTCAGATGTATGGTCAACTTGATTTTTTATAAGGCTCCTAAGTCTATTAAGAT